>CM052141.1:4458755-4473897 GCA_028454255.1 Halictus ligatus | reverse complement strand
TTGCACTTATAGTCAGGAGTGGGCGTGGTTTCGTGGCCCTCGCTCTCGAAGAAGCCAGGCCAGTGCTCCCCGGAGCAATTTGAGCTCACGGTTCCCCTGGAACAACGACACTCTTTCACAAAAATTGATGAGCGTCGAGGCTGGATAACAAAACGGTTGGAATTCCGTCCAGGTGAAAAGTGCGAGGGCGTTTTCATCGTCGAGGCTCGCGGAAGAACTGTCTCCGCGACAGATGTAATTTATCAGCTCGCGAAACGGAATCGATCCTCGTCGAACGCCATATTTACAATGCTGGTGACGCTGTTTCACAGTATCTGGATCCGTCTTCCCCGATTAATCGCCCGGCGTGACGTACGGCCACCGACTATCACTGTGATCGATCGGCACTGTCGTAGTCAGCGAACTGTGTGGCCCTCGGAGGTAAAAATGTGGAAACGATAGGAAGCGATGGAAGACGAGAAGAAAAGATCGTCGGGGACAAAAGGTGATGAAAATGTTTGAGTACGCACGAAGGGGGCGAACGGTGTAGAAAAGAATTTCGGACAAAGGAAGAACGGAAAAAGCTGGAAAAAATGTTCGAAAATGGGAAAGAAAAGTGGACGACGTGGAAGAGAACTGATCAGAAAATAAAAGAGTATAATTGACAACTAAATGAAAAGACGTAGAGGGAAAGACCACCGAAAGTTGGGGCAGAGGAAAAGAAAAAAAGAGGAGAAGAAAACAATAGCGAATAAATGATAAGAACAGTCATATCGCGCAGCTACCGATTCTTAGCAGAGAATAAAAGAAAAAAGAGAATCGATACTGTAAAAAGACTAACAAGAGAAGAGAACTGAGCATAAAGAAAGTTAAAAGATGGATTATTTTGAGAAGAGAAGGCGAGGGGATTGCTGAGAATAAAAGAAGATAGAAATAAGGATTCAGCTGAGAACAAAAGGAACAGCTGTTCGCAGTCACCGTCGATAAATCGCGTTTGCCGAATGGAGAACAAAAGGGGAATAGATTCTCGAGACTATAAGAAGTAAGACATCATAAAGGTAAAAGAAGCCTAAGAGGGTAGGGGACCAACAGAATCAAAGAAAAATATGAAGAAAGTGGCTGGCAATAAAACAGGACAATTTGAAGTGAAATAACAAAATCGTCGCAGAAAGAAATACAAATAAAAAAAAATCGTCGAAAAATGAAAGAAGAATGTACTTGCGAGTAAAAGGGAGGGACGAAGAAAAAGAGAAATATGTCAAGCCGAAAGTAAAAGAAGAAGGGAAGATAAGATTCTGGAAACAAACTGAAAATTCGTGTAGATTCTCGAGAACAAAAGAAGAGTAGATAATATTGCATAATAAAAGTTTGCGTCAACAACGACTACGTAGATGACGACACTAACTTTTTACGACCACCGTGCAAATGGAGGACAATGGAATCCGGGGATTTGGTCTAATATGGAGCAGAAAAGTGCTCGCTCGACTGTAAACAATAAAACGATTAGACGTCGAAGAAGCCACGCGAAAATAATCATTTTAAATGGGTCGATCGATCGATCGGAATGTGTTGCGGTTACGCTGGCTGTGTTCCAGGTTTGTGTTTGTAAACTTTGACGCGATACGATCCTGGGAACGGCATGTGCTCCCCTAATTCGGTGTTGTTCTCTTGTATACTCGCGGAACTTGCGACAGCGACCCTAAGCGGTTGCAAAGTGCACGGCGTTGAATGTCGCGGCGGAATTAAGTTCGCGAAAATCTATTTGCAACACGCCCTTGTCATTTAATTAACGCGTTAACTGCCGAGTCGGTGTTCATAATAATTCCCCATGGTGAAAACAATTTATTCAATAAAATTTTTAAATCCAGAAAAATAGCAATGGTTCTAGTGGAATAAGTCTCGCTATAAATTTTCATTGAACCCTCTGCTCGTCCCAGTTCGAAGAAACCTGACTACCCGCATGCAGGTTTAGCTTCCTGAATACTTATCGCAGGTTTATTTTAATCTTCACTGTACCGGCTCGCAGACACGTATCTTCTCGTTCGATGCTATAGCAGTCGTACGTTCCAATTTGTTGCAAAAATGGAGGGCAAAATCAATTCCGTCCGCTGCGTCAACGCGGTCGCTGTTTTTACGGGATCGTTTCAATAATTAAACAGCCCGTTTATTGATCTCGCCGTCTTCTCAGTTGGAAGCTGCGCTTTTGCATCCTCTTTTAGGATCTTCGTGAAAAATTGAAAAACCAAGAATTCAACAACGCGATGTTTCACTAGATCTTCGGAGTTCTGGTTAGAAAAAGTACGCATTTTTTATCAAAAGATAATTCTATAACAAATATTTAATTTCCTTCGAATTTTTTCTTCCTTCTCTTTTCTCATTTACCGACCAGAAAAGTTGGGAAAGGTCGAAGCAATTTATCCAATAAAATGAAAAGTGAACTGAAGTTCAAATTTATGATTCAACTAAAACTGGAAGTCAAGATTTATTTTTCAACTTGCAACGAGAAAAATTCTGTAATTACAAGCGAATTCGTCAGACTGTAAAATACGTGCAAACGTGAATTTTTCTAAAAAAAAATGATAGAATTCTTGCAGCAACATTTCCACAGAACAAGCTAAATTCCAAATATGCAGCGAATGTTTCTGAATGCATTTGCCGCATTCTCTGCATTATCGAAAATTGTCACGAGCCAATTGCATTTACACGTCCCTAGTGTAAAACAGATGAGTGAAACTATCGCGTCAAAGGTTCAGCATCCTTCGGACTCGGGTCCGCGAAAGTCCACCGGTGCATCCGAAATGCATCTCGTGTTGCATTCGGGAGAGTGACCGTGGGCAAAAGCGTTGCAAGTGTCACAGGCCACGTCTATTACGAACCCGTGGCTATGCATCGACTATGCAGATTTCTCGGCTGCGAGCCCCGTTTCGCATGCAAGTGTTGGGAATCGATGCACTTTCCGATGGTGCGTCCCACCGTGCAGAAAAATTGCATCCCCGGAAATAACGGAAATTAAACTATTCTTACTATTTCAGAATTCATAAACGCAATCGATAACATTCTGAACGAGAATCCCAATTACTGTGGGTTTACCAACTACTGTGCCTACATTAATTATACTTACTTTCGAAGCACAATCAATAATTAGAACAGAGATATTAAATTTTCTGCATTAGAATCATGCAAGATCGTACGAAAACTGGAAACAAGTGATACAAGTCGACGAAATGTGAGCCATACAAAGAAAAATAAAATTTAAAATTTCTATCACGACATGATAGAAGCCACAGCAACCAGAGTGTCAATAAATGCAGAAACCGATACAATAAATTCGGAAAATCGATCAACAAATAATTATACAAACCCACAGGAAACCGGTGATACAAGTTGACTTTTTAGATAATAATCAGAGGCTCTTCGATTTGAGAAACGAATCTCGCACAAAATCGAGAAGCGTCGCATAAACAGCTATAAATTCGGGATTGAGTCCTGAAATTCCGAATAAGAGCACTTGCTCGCCTAATTCTTGAAGCCGGGGCCAAGAGCGAGCACGGGAAGCGCACGTCCACACGGGGGCAACGGTGACGGCCAGGTGACACGGTGCACAGGTCCACTCTATCGATCAAGCCTAATCGGCGGATAGCAAAGTGGCCTCTTTGACTTCGGTATCCGCTTTGTCTCCGGTAGTCCGTCCGTCGAACTATACCTTAATCCAGTTTGACTTGGGGCTACACATGTCACGTAATCCAATTAACAAGCGCCCACCCGAGTGCGTAACACCGAGAGCGCAATCCTCTGCCGTTTTCAGGTGTATACAGTTGCAGTTGGTCAACGCTCACACACACTCGCACACACACATATACAGGCACGCGCACAAACAAATAAGGTTAGCGCGTGCGTCCGTAAACACGAGTGCGCAGGTTTATTGTCCTCTCCCTTCGCACGACGATTGAATATAAATGCAATTTGCACGATGCACGGGGACGTGTTTCGGGGTCGCGGCTGGAAACGACCTGCGAGAAACAATTCTTTAACGGTCCGCGCTGGAATTGCCTCAATTTTCGCATTTTTCTGCGTTCGATTGCTGATGCCCCAATCTCTCTTTTTTTTCGACGATCGGGAGATAGACAAGTGTTCGCGAGACTTGAAAAGAATTGAAAAGTTGCATTCGCTATTTATAAATTCAGTACTGAGTTTGTAATGTAATTAAAAATGTAATTCCCAGGGTCAAAGTGTGACATTACGAAACAGGATTTGTTGGTCGAAAGCGCGAAGCAAAAATGGTTGAAGGAATTGTGCTTGTTTCGGTTGATGCTATTGTTCGTTGTTGCGCGTGGAACGAAAAATCCGTCGAGCAATTTTTCCGTCGCATCCTTCCGAAATGTCGATGAATCCCGGCAGCGAAAATTCACCGAGCATCACCGTGCACCGAGCGTCACCCTACACCCTCCGTGAAATGAGAAAAATTCCTCTCCAGCGATCTGAGCGGGGACGTTTCATGTTTATCCACGTGTCGTCTATTGGAATTCGAAGCTGTTCGCCGTTGTTTCCATCCTGCGAGTATCGTTGACTTTCGGACAATCGATCTAGTCGGTTGACGACCGAACGGTCAATTTGGTGAAACTCGGTCTCTGTAGCCGCGCGCAATTTCGGACACGTATCAATTTACCGCGCGCAATTAATCTGTCGGAGCCATTTGGAAAAATAGTGGAGCCGGATTTCGGTGGAATTTAGCACTGTCTGTAAGGTTTTCGATTTGTTAGAATTGGTAAAGATTTATTACGGAATTATTACCGAATCATTACCGAATCATTACCGAATTATTACCGATTTATTAGTAGCCAGTCTCCAGTGTCTTGAAATGTGTTTATGTAATTGGTAGTTGCATTGTGCATTATATTGTTACATAATTCACTACTGATAATTTCGCTATAATAGTGCCAGTAATTTATAGTTGCTTTCAAAGGGAGATACAGGAATGTTAGCGATTAGATGATCCATTTTGCCAATCGGTTTACAGTGTCTGTCGTACGCTATATTACACGGGTCACGGGTCTGTTCACAACTTCTCGTACTGACGCATGAATGCGCCTCAAAGCAATAGTCGGTTATGTATTCGGTTCGAGTGAGACCGATTATCTTGCGTGTTGCAACCTAAAGTTACTCCTCCGTGTTCAAAGGATTAATATAAATGCAGACGATAATATCATCTAATATATCCTGGAAATATAAACATCCCTACTCCATATAATATCCATGAGAAATAACAAATGCCCTTGGGCCGATTTTGACCGGAAATGGCTCGTTCGATAGCTTACCCAGATAGAACCCTTTCTGCCAAGTTTCAGCCCTATATCTCGTTTGTAAGGGTAGTTACGCGGAGAAAAGGAAAATCCAGTTTTTCCCCCATATTCTCCTACGAATCGCGTATAAAAATTCTATGAAAAATCTGAGACTTTCACCACATCTAACCACATAGTCGAGAATTTTTTCCGATTTTTTGGTTGCAAACTCTGGCTGTTAAAAAATATGGAAGACCGGAAAAAATTCGGAAAAAGACAGAGGAGTGAGTTTGACGAGTTTCTGCATTTATCCAGGAAAATCGAGCTCGAATACAATCAAATGTTCTGTATCAACAATTTAGGACACTATTAACAATATTAAATTAAAAAAAAAATACTGCCCTTTCTTTGTTTCACCCCAAGGAGCTATGGCGTCACTGCAACTTCCCAAAAGTTTGTCAGTCTACGGGCGATCATGCTATCAGTCTCCCGAAGGTTTCCATCGCTCGGTGCACTTCCGGCGATCACTGCAAACAAAATCGAAGCTGGTTCGTTTCAAAGTTCGCGCGTGGGCGGACAATGGCGCCCCCATTGAAAGTTTTCGGGGAACGGCGCGCAATTATGAACCGCGTTCGGCTGCTCGCATAGTTTCGATCGATCGGAGCGGTTGGTCGGTCGGTGCCGTTTCGAGCACGGGCAACGATATATCATTCGTGGAAACCTGATAGCGGGAGAGCATGGGGATGATAAGGCGGCGACGCACCTCCGGTTTCCCTGTCGCGTGGGCTGGCGTCGCCTCCTTTCCGAGAGGCTGTCGAACCGCATTGGTGGATCGATCGGACACTCTAGGCGGTCCCACTTCCTCCGGTCGCTTTTCTTTTAATTCGGAGGGGCAGAACGGCCTGTTTCCCTCCCTCTGCCACCATTTCACTCCCCTTTCATTTCCCCGGGCGAGAAGGAAAGGGCTCGGAGGGCGCCCTAAACGAAAAGCCTCCCCGAAGGGCCTCATTTGCTTCGGGAACGTATTGGAAAGCTAGAACGAGAGACTTTTGCCAGTGCTTCATTTCCTTTGTAAGAATATTGAAAGCTAAGAAGAGCTTTTTTTTGAAAATTTGTGCCAGGAACGGTAAGAGGAGATTCTCTTCAAAATTGATATCAGAGCATTTTGCTTTGGGTCTGGTGCACTCACAAATTAGTGTGCTTAGACAGATAAGTCTTTTCTAAGTAGAGGGCCTTTGATATTTTCCGTCAATTTTATCCTTTTAAACTGGATTATTTTTTTCGTGTAGAAAGATAGTTCATTAGGAATTCATTCATGTATATTGCGACGTTTGTCGAACGTCATTTAATATGATCTGTGATCGTTTAACCTTTCGTTTCCTGCACTGAAATTTAAATCACCGGACAGGATATACTAAAACATTAATGGCGTTGATGTCGGACAAGTAGAATGGGTGCGATCTTTTGTCAGACAATTGGGGATGGAACGGATTATTATGGTTTACGATAAACGTGAATAGCTTTTGCGAAAACTAGTAGAACGGGCAGACCGTATTGTGGGATACGTAGAATAGACGACCTTTGGTCAGACGCGTGGAATAAAGGATCCGCACATAACGATATATGCTTGTACACTGCTGTGTAGATCCCGGATTGCAGAATATGGGCGATGCAGAGACGGAAAGGTGGAATAGGAATTATATATAGCCAGGCTGGCAGAATTTATGGCTGCTCGAGCTGTATCTAGAACGGTCAATTTATGTAAAATTGGAAACCTAAAATCGTCAATTTATTCAGTATTGGAAATCTAAAATCGTCAATTCATTTAATATTGGAAATCCAAACTCTTCGATTCGCGTAAAATTGAAAATTTGAAATCAATATATGTACAATTAAAATTTCTAGAATTGTCCATTTATGTAAAGTAGAAAATCTAAAATTTTTAATTTATCTAAGTGTCTCCAATAATTGAATCCTTTACTAATCGAACAAGTAGAAGGGGTAGGGACTACAGGAACAAGTAGAACGACTCTTAATACAGTCAGACATCTCATTAAGTGAGATTCAATATATTTAAGCGAGAAAGACAGAGCCAACCCGCAGCAGCGGAAGTAGAATGACACAGTTAATGGTCAGGCAGACTGGAACAGGATACTTCACGGCCAGACAAACGAGAGCAGACTGGCTTAGGCGACTGGAATATGCTCTACTAAGTGGAATAACGTTGTCTACGATAAGGGAAAGTGATATAAATCGTCCCATGGTCGGACACACGGCTTCTGCGAATCGGGCGATTCCTATCTGTCGCGGAAAAGTTAGTACGTGCTCCTCTAATTAAAGGATTAACTAGCGATAACTTAGTGGACGTTAACTATCCGATATGGCTCGGATACGTCGACTGAGGATGATGCATCCGGTTCCGTAAAGTCGTTGACGCACGGTAATTAATGGATTCCCGGGAAACTAAATGATTCTCATTCGATATCGGAGAATCGAATCGAGTGCGCCACTTGACGTATTTGTGCACGTTATTTATCTGCTCGAACAACTTCGTCCGCGCGTGCACGTAAATATTGTCTTTGCAAAACGAAGAGGGGACGTTCAATATTTGTCTCTTCGAAACCAATATTTGCGAGCAATCCTAATGAAGCAAGAAACGAGATTAGCAGACCATTGTTTAAAAATTGGCAGGGACAAGTCTGAACAAAATTTTTAAAAGGTCACGCTTTCGCCCGGAAAATTCGGAAGAAGATTTCATGGAGAACCGGAACCCGTCATTCTTCGAAACCGTCGCGGACCAGCCGCTGCAATCGTCCAACGATTCCACGTGTAAAAGTCGGCCCCGGTACAGTCGCGGCGCAAAAATAAAAAAAAAAAAGGGCGCGCGCTTTAATCCCAGCGTTCCGCCCGGTCGGAAATTATTTTCGAACTCTGCACTGGTACGCGGCCTGATTGTTTTTCCGATACTTGGAGCCCGGGAGGGAAGCTGTTCTCCGTTCCTTCGGTGGCCGGTCACCGGGAAAATATCGTGTCAAAGTTCTACGGCTGCTCTCGGCAAGTTCTCGCCGAAGGAGGGACGATCATGCTTCAAACTCATGATCCTGCTCCGTGCAACACGCGCGGTTATCGATGCCAGACCGCACGTGACCGCGCGCGTTACGAGAAATCCTGTTACGATGTTGGAATCCGTCCACGTTGCCACCGATCGATCCTTGTTCGTTTCACTCGACCGTGGATTCCGCCATTTTCTAGCGTTTCGGGGTGCGAGAGTGACGCGCGACCCGGAAATTGGGTCGTTCTCGCCTGGTGAAACGAACCATAAACGCCCGGGAAAATCGTTTTATCCCTCCGCTCCCTTTCTTTCCATTCTGCCAACGGACGATTCGATTTTGTCGACAAGAAAAAGAACTTTGCAATCATTAAAGTGTACGTTGTTAATGAGATTGGTAAAATAGTCTCTTCCCAATTTTATATCCTCTCGAAATTGAATTTTTCGGAGCCCTAATACTTAAGTACTATCCTCGGGTCCTCCGTGCTGTGACATAGATCGTGTAGGGCTACTATTTTAGTAAGGCGCACTGCGTACCGTCAATTACACTGAATACAAATTATATCGCGTTTTTGGGGTCATGTTAATAAAAAGAAATGCCACAAATAAATCGGTGAGTCTCATTAAAAAAGAATGATGAAAAATAAAGAAGTTTCATAATTGAAAAATTAAAGATTATTTTAAATTCAATTAAAGATGGAGAATCGGCACTTTGTGATAGGAACACGTGGGCTTTAAATGACACAAATTCAAGGGAGTTCTCTGAGTCAATTTTAGAATGTTTTCCCGTAGGAATTTTTTAGCGTTTGAGGGCTTAAATTAAATGTGAAACTCCGTACTCTATGATAAGCTCTACATAGGCTCTAAAAGAGACGCGAGATTATGTTGAAAAATTGCTGGAACTCGACACGATTTTAAGAGAATTTTTCGAGTCAATTTTAGCATGCCCTCCCACAGGAATTTTTGAATATTCAAGAGCTCAAATTGAACCCGAATGACCACACTTGGCGATAAGGGCACTTCGGCTGAAAAACGATTAGAAACGATTAGAAGCCTGATATTGAATTCGGGCAAAATTGAGACAAATCTAGAAGAATTGTTCGAGTCGATTTTAGAATGTAGAAACAATTTGTATCTATTTCTGCTGTAATATATCAGCTTCGTGGATCTGACCTAAGCTCGCAGAAGGTTTGCAAGTGTCCCAGAAAGGACAAACAAGGTGTTGGTGATTTTTGCAACGGGGCATTTTTCATTTCTTCTGTCCGAATCGACAGCTTCATGGAACCAAGCACGCGGAAAGCGCAAATAGCACGCGCGCGCGTTTAATCTGCCATCGGTCAGTCCGATCGATGCCCTATCGCGTGGCGAAGTTATTAATCGGATAACAGTCTACACACCGTACTCGAGATAACTTTATCGGCCAGTAATTGGCTCGATTGGATTGTTGGTGCGACGCCTTGATCTCCACCCTTCGCTGATCGTTGACTTTTCTTTCTGACGTCCGACCGACGCGACTGTAATTTCGCGTCCGAAGCTCTGATCTTGATCCTTTGATCCAGAATCGGGTGACATAACTTAATACAAGAGTACTGTTTTCGACCACAAACATTCGGCAAAATTAAAAGAATCTATTTCGTAAGCTACAATCTCGGAAATCAAGATTTCCGATTTGAATTACTCTTCTAATCCTATTATATTTTCATATTAACAGAGGATGAATTTTTACAGGAATTTGCAAGAATTAAATGAATTTAATTCCCGAAAATTCTGACTGAATTAGTTTCTGTTCAATCGATTGATCAAGTAGATTATTTGGAATTTATAATATTCCATTCTCCTCACCTAGGGGATTCAATTGTTGTCCTAACGAAAAGGTTTAATAATTACGCGCAACACAAAATGTTCCAGTCGACGAATCAGTGCAGCATCTGTGTCAGAAACAACGAGGGAGACAGAAGCTTGTAACAACTTGTTGCACCGGGGTTAGTTTGTTAGTTTTGTTCCTACATCCACGCACATCCGGAAGACGCCCCGCGTAACCGCTTCCGCTCTGTTTCCGTGGACTGCCGGGGAGAGAGAGTATACTCCTCGGGATCTCCAGACACGTGAAACACGCTCCCCCTAGATAAGGGGAGAACGATGGGAGCGGATAATGCGTTTGCCGCGTAGCGGATGTGCTTTACTTCAGCCTCGCTCGAATTTCCTCGCGGTTGTTTCGCCTCTGTGTTGCCACGTGTAATTGGTCGACGAGGAATTTAACAAACTTCTACCAAGAACATCTCGCTAACCGTAACTTCCTGTTTTCCGAAGGTGTGAAAACACAGAACATCAGACTGCTTACGTTGGCGAAACTTTCCCTCGGGAAGCCAGAAATTCTCAATTCTTTCAAACGTAGTCCTGCAGATTTTTGCGAGAAAACATCGAAAATCCGAGTTTCAATACGAGGAGATCACTAGTTCGACAGTTATACGCGTGTAATTTAACCGAACATTTCTCCGGGAATAAACTAAAAAGGACAATTGTACGTCCCAGTGTGATTTAAGCAAACGATAGCAGCGCTGGCAAGGCACCCTCATCAACGATTCTGTGTTGTTCTGTTCAAGGTCCTGGGCAGTCAGACGGAATATCATTTTGTGCACAGGGCTCTGCCGCACGCGCGCAGCAAACGCTCGGTGCCGCACACGAGAAGGTTGAAGGTGGATCCTCTGGTAAGCAACATCCTCCCTCAGGTTCCCACGATAAATATTTTTTCTACGACCCGTATTCCCCGTGTACTTCCGCCTCGTCGCGTCCCGTCGCGTCCTCGGCAGCAGAAAGACGAAGAACTCTCCGATTCCATTTTCCTCGACGAGCGCTCCATGTAGGGGCACGAGAGAAACAAAAAAACAGTAATCCAATTCTGTCGAGCGATTCCGAAACGAATTAACAGGTTAACCGCGAAATATCAACCCCAGAAATTCTTACAAAATCAGAGTAATTCAACCCTTTTAGTGCCGGAGACGGAGAGTGCTTTACTGTTCGCATTGTGAGAGAACTCTATCTCAAAATAAATTTATAATACGTTATAAATGGTCTAATTTAATTGCAAGAGAATTAAAGTAAATAGTTTTTCGGTTTAACGTTCCCTTATATTCTATATGTTATATTACCTATAACAATTTCTTGTTTCGGATGAGATAAACCCTCCGGCGCCTACCATGTACTTTGGTGTTATTCTTTATGTTTGTTGTGCAATGTTATTTATTTTGTTAGAAAATATATCGGAAATGCAAAGTATATACTTTGTAATAAACGGTCTATATAAAGTTATGATAGAAAGATGACTTTTCGTATGTGCAATTACGTTTTTAAAGAGAGAACTTAATTTTTCTTTTCTTTATGATCACGTATACCTTTGTTGTTTATGTAATTTTCAATGAATATAGAAAAGCTAGCATCACTGTTTTATCCTCTATTTCGTCCTTAATACACTGCTTTTTGAATTACGTAAATATTGCTTTTCGTTTGGTTTTTAAGAGCCATTTTCCAGCCCCTAGTAAAATCGTGAAATTCGGCCGGTTATCTTCTCATAGGCATCCCTTTTTCGCCCCTGCACTAAAAGGGTTAATTAATGAAACCACAACTAGAAATTTCAAATGTATTACAGGGGATGCTGTCTTAACCCTGAATTCGAATAAAATTCGGTTTATCTGTATATCTGAATTTCTAAACGCAGTCAAGAATCACTGTCAGTCTAAATCTCTGATTAATTAAAGTCTTAAATCTCTGATTCCGGGGCTAAAACCGTCAAGCTGTTAAATTCGAAATTTTTTTAAATTAAAAATTAGAAGATTGCGCAACCCTATATTTCCTATTGTTCTGTCTATCGTATGGCATTACACGCGAGAGAGGAGAATTATACAGGGCAACGATTTCATCGGAGAGAGGTCCGTGGAAATTCACCGGGTAAACCGAGCGAAATTGATCGCGCGACCGTGGGCGGTTTGTACGGGTCTCGATCCAGGGGCACGCGATCCATCAGCCGGCTGATATAAATGTAAATGAATACCCAATTTCGAACGAGGCGACGAGACCATAATCGAACGGGGAACAGATTGCTCGCATAAAATTACGGACCTTTGACGAAGTCGGTCCGCGCCGCGAGTCGTCGTTATCCCGTTGAAAGAACCGGCCCTTCCTTCCGCTCTCATGCATTTTCATCGGGCGAGAAACAGCCGACGATTTCTCACGATCCTCCTACCCCGAAACCGTTATCTATTCGCGTCCCGATTAAACGTTCCCTCGACGCAAATACCCCCACTGTTTTCGTAATTACTCGCCGGGGCGTTCGTGCGGGCTGCGAGGAAAATAATCGCTGATTCGAACGGGGAGAATTAAATAAAGTGTCGAAAATTGAATAGAGGTGTCGCCGAAAATAGTAAAAATAATTTATGAACATTTGAGAACGTTTGAGAAAGTTGCTTCGAACGATCTCAGCGAATCGACCCTTTCAAGGAAGTACATTTTTGGGACACCCTGTAGACTGTCCTGTCGCAGATTTAAAAATGAACTTCTCCGCTAATCTATTCATTGTTCTTACATTCTGCAAAATGCAAATTGTTCGGGGGACTAGTCAGTACCGTACATTGTAACTTTCAACTTGCAATTTGGAAAATGCATTCTGACTTTCAACTCTGCAAGATGAGAAATAATATGACACTTTCGAATTTGTTTTAATTCTCCTCCAACTTTGACGTGTAATCAATTTTCCTACAAATGCATACGATCCGTAGATTAGTGTCAAGATCGATTGACGAGGAATTTTTTTAACGTTCCAGGTGCACACAGCAGTGCAACAGGCAGGGTTCAAGCGAGTGAAGAGAGGCTACAAGCCCCTGAGTGTTGACAACCTTGTGCCGTTATACCAGATGAGGAACCCTTGGAACCCCGGGAACAGAGACCCATCAGACCCGTACTTCCAATACCAATGGTACCTGAAGAATACAGGCCAAAATGGCGGCAAGCCGAAACTAGATCTGAACGTGAAGGCAGCCTGGGCTCAGGGAGTCACTGGGAAGAACGTGACCACAGCCATAATGGACGACGGTGAGATTTCGCGTCTCTGTTAAAACTTTCCCAATATAACATCTCCTAAATCGACACGATCCTGGTTCGGACGTGGAGAAAGTTTCAGGAAAAAGAATCTCTTGGTGGTGGTTAAGCCGAAGGTGGTAAACTATGTACAGTGGTCTACTCGATATATGTCAACAACACGGGTCTTGCCAGCGTCTTGTATCCTCCAGGAGACATGTTCACACTAATTGGAGTCCGAGAGCTTCGTTGGCCCTCAAGGGTCCAGGGTCAAGGGTAGTGGGGGATAATTTACATACATAGAGAAGTCACTGTGTATCGATGGTATCAAATTCTTTTTGTTCTTCTACTGTCTAAAATTATACCCACCTATTTGAAAATCCTGTCTACTCAAAATCTGGTCAAATTGAAAATATTAGCAAGACATCCTTCATAAAGAAGTAATAATCTTCCGAAATTGTTGGAACGTTTTCTGAAGGTACTCACAGGACTCAGGTTTTCTGCAGGACTCGGTTCGGTGGTCGTTTGTCTCTCCCGATGAGAACGGCAAGGACCCTGCCGGTCACCTGATAGGTAAAGGTAGCTGAAGCGAAGCTGGCTAATTTACGGATAGCTTCTGGAGTCACGTTGTCCTGGGTGAACTAAGACGTAACAGGTAGTTGAGATTGCGGGGGCGAACGTGACCCAGCACAGAGACAACAGAGAAAAAGAGAGAGAGATAGAAGACTTAGATTGTTTAAGGTGCAAGATCCCGAGGCTCTGATCATCGACTGCCCTAACGTGGGCTTTGGAACGAGACCCGGGCAGCCATTAACAATGGTCACGTTGTCGTCGGCGACCGGTATAGTTCACGTTTCACGTTGCTGGAAAGAAGGTGACGCTGCTCTCGCAGCGTCGCGCGTCTCGTAGTTTAATCTTACAGTGTTTCTCGTAATTGTTATCCCGATTTGCTTAATAGACACGCGGATTTAGACTCCGGCAGACTTCTCGAGATCTCATTAACGAAATCGCATTTAGATTATGCGAATCTCGCAGTCCTGCGATTGCGTGTCCTGATGAGATAATCCTCCTCCGACGACGACGTTGCCGTAGCGTAATTCTGTTAGTTGTTGCCGTTTGATATATTTTCTTTTTGAATTATTTATACTGTCCCGAGATGTTCAGTTTTCTCTGTAGATTTGTTTCTCGTATTTTCGAATTTGTGGTAACTCGGGAAGAAGATTGATTGAATTGTGTGAACGGCAATATTTAATCGTGCGCGGCGCGTCATCGATTGTTTGACATTCGACGAGCATTCTTCGTGCCGTAATTGGCCGAATGTTGTCGTTCGTGGCTCGACCTGATTTTCCAGAGACAATCCAATTATATTCGAAGCAACATTCGTACCCGGGCTTCTCGATACAAATTGATTAAATCGAACAGAACCTGGAGCGTTCCGCGCGGTGCTTGCCGACAGACAACAATCCACTGGATCAGGACCGACGTGATCGGTCCACTTCTGTGGAGATATATCGTCAACGGGGTCATTTGTGTGGGTATTCTTTCCCGTTTCGAGGACTATGCACAATAAAAACACAGAAAAATCGTTGAAAACCCGCCAGGAAATACAGCTGTCCTGGAAACTGTTCCATAAAATTCAGTTTTCACAATCCTGTACCGAAATTCGCGGAGTTTGTACATTAAAGTATGTAGTTTAATCTGTACGTAATAATTTTTTGGTGAAACATAATTTATACAATTTTGAACCACCGAGAAGTATGTTCAT
>CM052141.1:4323047-4458655 GCA_028454255.1 Halictus ligatus | reverse complement strand
AAAGTATGTAGTTTAATCTGTACATAATAATCTTTTGGTGAAAAATAATTTATACAATTTTGAACCACCGAAAAGTACGTTCATTGTGGAAATTCTTTTAGAAATTCTTTTAGAAATTCTTTTAGAATGGGTCTTGTAATATTAGCTGCCACGTCCGCAATTCTGCTAATTTTTTAACGAAACTTGCACAAGATACAGAAGAAAGTATGCACTTTGAGATGTATATAACAATTTTTCGGTATAAAATAATTTCCAAAATTCGCAACCACCGAAAAGTCTGTTTGTAGTGGGAACTGTTTAAGAACACGCGTCACGAAACTAGCTGCCACGTTCGCAATTCTGCTAATTTTTTAACGAAACTTGCACAAGATACAGAAGAAAGTATGCACTTTGAGATGTATATAACAATTTTTCGGTATAAAATAATTTCCAAAATTCGCAACCACCGAAATGTCTGTTTGTAGTGGAAACTGTTTAAGAACACGCATTACGAAACTAGTTGCCACGTTCGCAATTCTACTAATTTTTGAATGAAACTTGCACGAAATATAGATTAAAGTATACACTTCTGGATAAATCCAACAGTTTTCCAGTAAAAAATTCGTGCCCTCCCAAATAAATTATCAGAGTCCCACCCTACTCCTCATTAATAGTTCATTCGTGAGGGTAAAGATAAATGTGGGAACACGCGTTGAACGAATGGAAGACAGATTTAGTATAAAGTGTGGGAGATTTTGGAGGATTTATGATAAAGGAGGAGAAGAATATGGAGGCGGGACAAATAAATGAAAGAATAATATAAATGTCGTGGGAGGAGTCGGATAGAAGGGAGAAAGGTGCAAAGGATGAATGAGTAGGTATTAATAACTAGAAACTGTCAGATAAATAACAGGGTACCGAGTTGGACAACGAGGGTGCACGGTTAGGTTAAGGTTAACAATAAGAAGGCATAAGCTCGGAGAAAAATGTAAATTTGTGTGAATGGATGCTGCAAATAGATGTCGCATAACAGAACTACATACAATAAAGGAGTGATGTGCAATGCAGCTTTAGAAATGATTGTTTTTATCATTGATAGATGGTTTCTGGAAAATTTATATTTTTTAAATCGGCTCTGTCAAGGGGTGGTCTTTTAACTTTAAGAGAAAATTTTTCTCTTCGCAAAAAGCGCCAGATAAATTATTTACTCGCTTAGGAGCTGTTCCAGAAAGTGTGTCACAAAATTGGCTGTCGGGTTCGCAATTTTGCAAATTTTTTCACGAAACTCACGCAACATGTGGTCGAAAGTATACATTTTCAGATGTATATAGTAACTTTTCGGTAAAGAACGATATACGTTTTTTAAAAAATTGTCAAAGTACAGCCTGCCTTGGTTTTCATCGATCAAGGGCTATGAGACTTAATCGAGACCTAATTTCACAGCGTTGCGTGAACAAAACAGTAATAGCAACGCAGACGTAACGCTAGGCGCGATCGTTGTCGTAACGGGGCTACAATGGCAACGACTGCTTACGAAACGCGATTAAGTTTCCGGATTTCCGCTCGGTCGCCGGGCAATCGATAATTCGTTGCCGGTTCTCCTAGGCTCATTAAGCTCTGGAGCTGCTAAACTATAATCTCGAGTGTTCAGAAACGCTGCTCGTTAAGGATTTCAGTCTTTTGCGGCTTATCAGCCGCTTCTATCGATTCCGGACGGCAGTCTCCGCTCTCCGTCAACACGCCGCTAATACCGCGCCGCGTCGGTGTTCCGCTAATCGCGGAAAATTGCGAATGCCCCGAGGAGTCCAGAAAACGGCTTACGTACCTGCTGCTGCTTCAATTTTGCGTTATCAATTGCCATTTTCTCCGAGCCCCTCCTCTCACCGCCTGTCGGAAGCGATCGTTTTGAGAAATTGCTCGCCGTTTGCGACAATTCGCACATTTATGCTCCCCAGTTTATACGACTTTTATTCAATGGCCGTGTGCCTTAACTCATGTGAAATTAGAGGAAGTTTAAGTCAGTATTTGGCCGACTTCGAGTTTATTTATAAAATACAGATCTCGGAATTTTACGATTTTCATCCACAGGGTTCTACGAAAACAGGTGGTACTTGTAAATTTTTATCTCGGTAACTACTGACCGGATTGAGTTGTTATTTTTTTAGGTTCTATTTATTCGTAGGAATTTTGTTACAGTCGCAAAAATTGATCGCGGAACGTCGAAAGTTATAAACAAGCTTCTATTTTTGTAGGGGGTGGAATCTTTTTATTTCGAGGGACTCTTGTTTCGTATTCTTCGAGGTCTGTCGAACAATTTTTAACTGACCAACAACGACAATGGCGGCGGAATGTTTTGCAGTGAAATGTGCCTGTAACTAAGGATTTTTCCTCTGTGTAGATCCTTCAGGAGGCTTGACAGGGAGTCGACAGGGACTCCGAGTCTCGACAGTATCGGTCTTCCGCAATTTGATCAGCTTTCACGTCAATATGTTACCATTTCCATCGTACGTGTTCTCTTGTTTCATGAGTTCCCGTTACGCTAGTGTGCGTAACGCATTCGTACTGTCCAATTGCACACTTTTTTTTTTTAAATATTGTAATAGAAATTAGTGTAAATTGTCGCACGACTAGGGATCGAGGATGTATTTGTGGTTTCCCGTCGTGTCCTTGGAGCGAGGGTTAATTGGCGAATTGGATTTCCGGTTCCAGAGAACGGAACATGCCCGTGGAAGCTAGATTAGTTCCTTGTTAATTGCTCCCGGAGCTAGGATTAATCCTTGTCACGAACTTTGGCTCTGACTTGCAATTACTGGCTCTCTGAGAATTTTGTAACCCCTTGTAACGTCTTCCATTGTAAAATCTTGATACTGTGGTCACTTGTCCATAGAAATTATTTATAAATGATATTCGGTTGCTACGTTGGACTGCAAAACGAGTCCTTTCGCTTTTGTTTTAAGCGCTGTTTTACCTGGAAAATAAAGTTTCGTTGCGTGGGCGTTTTATATCGTTTCACAGATCCACTGTTCTCCTTCCAAACGCAGTTTCACATTTTTAAATTGGCTAAAAGCTTTTTTCGAGATGGCACGAACCGTTTGAAAAATTCATATTCGAGACCAGTTTTCGAATTTTATAGCTCTCAAATGGATTTCGGAAGGCAATTCTGCAATTCAACGTAGAGAGCTTTCAAATAGCTTTCAAACAGCTTTCAAATAGTTTGTTAATACTGATTTTATCAACAATTCCGATGTGCGCAGCGAAATACTGATTTTTATGAGCAATGGTAATCCCACCTTGCCCCCATTTTCTTCAAGTCTAGCGCAACTGACCTTCTTCTTTCCCTCTGTTCCAGGTGTCGACTACATGCATCCGGACCTGAAGTACAACTACGTGAGTACGACCACCATTTTTCATCTAGAAAGTCTCCTTTTCCGTCGGACATTATTCGCGGCGGAGAAAATCAGTTCTCGTCTCGATTTTCCTGAAATTGGACCATTTTTTCTGTATGAAGGGTCGACGCACTTGAAACAATGCACGATATTCTATGAATACCATTTTATTTTCACTGGAAATCGTTTGGGATAAAGATATAAATACTAAAGCGAAGCATAGAGGTTAAACGTAAAAATTGAGCATAAACAACGTATAGTACAATCATAAAATACCAGCACACAGAACAGTCCACATCCACAACAACAGAGGAATAGAGGAGCCTCGTGAAAAGCGACGTACAATAAAGTCTCATCAAGCAACAAAATTTGATTCAGCATTAATATTCAGCATTAATATGCAGCATTAATATTCCCCGTGGACAAAGGGGCAAGTCCGACAATATTACGCAGAAGCGACGTTGAATAAATAGGATCCGGCATTGTTCCAACACTGAAAACGAATGCTCGACCCGATTCCAGATCCAAAGAGTTCGAAGCCTGCACGTTCAAAGGATCCCGTTGTTAAAGATGCGAAATGTCACCTGGCGGGTAGAGCGCGTTTTACAAGGAAAAATGGCTGGGTGAAATAATGGGAAAATAATGTTATATCTGGGCCGGGTGTGTGTATTCCGTCGCCGGTTCGTTTAATGCGACAGCTGGTCGACAATGCGACCCGTCTTCCACCGAGAAAGGTGAGACACCGATGCGAAAAGACAATGCAACCTGCACGTGCCTCTCGCTGCAACTGCTGATCAACTTTGCGCGACTGGCAGACAATGCGGGGCGAAAGTTTACGTCGTGAAACTCGATGAGAAAAAATTTCGCTGGGCTCTCTAATTAGTTTTATCAGTAGACCGGGTGCGTCTGTTGGGGAAATGAAAGTTATCTGTCCAGGGAGATAACTCGGCTACGTCCCTACGGTGTCCTTTTTTCGATCCTTTGAACTTTATTTTAACTTCGCTTCTTCTATACGGTCACGATTGATATTGATGATGGTGAATATGGTTCAAATTTTTCGATCTGATTCAGCGTAAACATCCTCCATACAAATTAACGAAGAACGAAGATCAAACGAGAAATTCATCTTAACCATCTAGCATCAAGATTAAGCACAAAGATCAAGCACAAAGACCAAGCACAAAGACCAAGCACAAAGTTCAAGCACAAACTTGAAACACAAAGATCAAGCACAGAAATCAAGCACAAGGATCAAGCACAAACATCAAGCATAAAGATCAAGCACAGAGATCAAGCACAGAGATCAAGCACAGAGATCAAGCACAGAGATCAAGCACAGAGATCAAGCACGAATATCAAGTACGAACATCAAGCACAAAGATCAAGCACAAACTTGAAGCACAAGAATCAAGTACAAAGATCAAGCACAAAGACCAAGCACAGAGATCAAGCACGAACATCAAGCACAAACTTGAAGCACAAGAATCAAGTACAAAGATCAAGCACAAAGATCAAGCACAGAGATCAAGCACGAACATCAAGCACAAACTTGAAGCACAAGAATCAAGCACAAAGATCAAGCACAAAGATCAAGCACAGAGATCAAGCACGAACATCAAGCACAAACTTGAAGCACAAGAATCAAGCACAAAGATCAAGCACAAAAATCAAGCACAAAGATCAAGCATAAACATCAAGCATAAACATCAAGCATAAAGATCAAGCACAAACTTGAAGCACAAAGATCAAGCACAGAGATTAAGCACGAACATCAAGCACAAAGATCAAGCACAAAGATCAAACACAAACATTAAGGACAAACATTGAGCACAAACATTGAGCACAAATATCGAGCACAAACATTGATCACAAATATCGAGCACAAACATTGAGCACAAACATTGACCACAAACATTGATCACAAATATTGATCACAAACATTGATCACAAACATTGATCACAAACATTGATCACAAACATTGATCACAAACATTGAGCACAAACATTGAGCACAAACATTGAGCACAAACATTAAGCAGAAGCATCAAGAACAAAGATCAAGTACAAGGTGTGTTATAAATATGAAAGTGGAGAGAATAGTAGTTTAGAGGAGACTAAGATTAATAGCCGACGTTATCGAATGATAGTCGGTGAAATTAATGAAAGAGAATTTTGCAGCGCAAATGATGTCGGCGGATGGTATCAATGACCAATTAGTGTGCGATCCTTGTTGCTCTTCTCCGAAATTTATTCGGTCTTCTCGTTATACAAGCGCGTTCTCGTTGAATAATTCCACGCGGAACCTGCTGGCACGAGTATCGTTTATTATTAATAGCTGTCTTGTCCTTTACATATTTTTTTTTCTGTTGACAGCACGGTAATAAAATAAACAAGTTGCATTCTTTTGTTACAGAATGCCAAGGCTTCCTACGACTTCAGCAGTAATGATCCTTTCCCTTATCCGAGATACACCGATGATTGGTTTAACAGGTGAGTGATAGTGTACTTGGATAATGTACAGGGTAACGATGTAGTTGTTCATTATACCGTACTTCGTGAGGAAAAATTGAGCGATCCATTTTCCTTCTACTTTAGAATATTTTCTGTAAAAAAATATTGAAGGATAACGTTAAAAATTTTCAAAATCGATCACAAGCGCATAACTCGCCGCAATAGCATCATTCAGCCAGAGAACGACCATAATCCCCGGACTTCTACGGCACCTGCGTAAATCACGCTTTACGCGGGACACAATAATCTGCGGGATACGATGTCTCTGCAGAAATAATCTACCTTCAGGACTCGTGAAACCGTATCTCAGAGCAGAAGGTCGTCGCGGTCGCGTAATTAATGATTGCCGAGCAATAATTAGAGTCATTCTTGCTTCAATGATTACACTGTCAGCGCATGAAAATACGATCCGCCGTCAGCCCTTCCACAGTACAAAGAGAACTTCGTTTACCTTCGGTGATTCAAGATAACATCGCCATTAAAGAAAACCGAGAGGATAATATTCGAGGCGATGGATTCTAAAGTTTTCCCTCGACAGTGGAAAATCGGCTTTCCGCCGGGAAAACTTTTATTCGTCGAAATCAATGAAACGTTGTGGCTTTAAAGTAACCAAGAAGAATTGGGTTTGTTTTATCAGTAGATTGCGGGACTCTACGTTAACACAGATTTTTATCAACTATTTTAGACACCTTAAGTTACATACATTTCTTCTCTTCGTTAGAGGTTGTATCAGCATGTAAAGAAGATAAAAATGTTATTAATACTGCTTAAACAATTCGTTACAATATTAAAAAATTAAAGATCCATCTCTTAATCTTTCTTTCAAGGAATTAGACTAATCAATTATTAACTTTTAATATTAGGAAATTCATTTTAAAATGTGAGAAAATTCTTTGCAATAGACCAAATCTTCCCGAACAAAATAAAAAAATTTCAACTCGATTCGACAAACGTCTTCCGAGATAAAAATTCCTAGCTGCGCGCTGAACGCGATTGAAAAATAGCGAAGTTTCGGAAAAATTGGAAAGTTCAAGGGTTTGTATTTTATAAAGAAATGCAAAACCAACGAAGCGATGACTTAAACCTCCCCTAATTTTGAGTATAGTACACAGTATTCGATTCTGAATTACGTCCTTGGTTCCTGAATAAGGATTCCCGATCCCACTTCGTCGGCCGATGAAAGACAGACTTTCCGCGTAACAGTGTGGCTTTACGGATCGTCGTAGAGGATTCCGGGAAGAATGTTTCCTGTCGAATCCGGAGAAACGTTTCCTGGAATTATGTGGGAAATAATGTTCCTGAGTCAAGAATGCGACTCTTTGGAGGGGGGGGGGGCAACGGGCTTACGTAAGTTCCGGAGCAATTTCCGCGAGCTTGCGCCACTGACAAGCATGTTTCCATCGAAAGGATCGGAAAAATGTAGCGGCTCAGCCAGTTCAGTCTTCTGTCATTTCCTTCGCTTCAGTTTCTCTGCGGAAAGTTCGATTGTCATCCTCAAAGAATGCGCTGTAGTCTGCGAGCTCGTCCCTTTCGCTGCGATTCAAACGAAATTTTTAATATCTCGCTGGGTCCACTCCCACCGCCCTTATTTTTGTTCTAAATTTCAAAGGAATCGCCGGTCTATCATTACTCTTGAAATCCAGAAAAGTTGTATAACTATTCCGATATTAACAATTTCGTAATATCCCTGCAGCTAAAAAGCTTCGACGAATACTGCGATTTTGAGAATTTTTTCCAATCGAGGTGGTAGACATATGAATCTCAAATTTTGTAGGTGGACTTGTCAATCTTTGAAGAATATAAGAATAATTTTTCGAGCCAAAGTTATAGTCAATCATAGTGCTGTACTAGAAACGTACGTACCTATGTTCCTTGATGCCATAAAGTCAATCAATTTAATTCAATTATGCAAAGAATGAGTAAAAAATAAATTACCATCGAGATCTCCGAGAATTTCTGTATCTCGGAACGTTATACCAAACAAATTGCTTGCAGATCCCCTGGAATTATAATTATTCCGCCGTCGAAATAAATCAATCGCGAGTGTTTCGGAATCCGGATAGTTCCTCCACTGTATCGGCCAGTAGTTTCAGTCGAGTTTTAACAGACCCCGCAGCTGGTCGCGCTGTTATAATTCCATTCCACCCCACTCCTCCCGTTAACGAAGGTGGAACGAGTTCAACGGGGAAAATGAAAGAGAAATTGATTACAGCTTTTCCCGGACGGTCGTTCACGGGGAATTTGTTAATCCGTGATATTGCACGACCGACCTCGAGCCTGAAGCTCGCTTTATTTACTTAACGGAGAAACTTGGCGATTTCGCGCACTACGTCTATCCGCGTCACGTGTAAGACGACGGCCATTGTGCTCTTTATGGGATTCGTTTCTTGATTTTATCGGCGCAATTCGAACCCCGCAGTAAACCGAGCTACGAGGTCGTCTTCGACGAGCATTATAAAAGAAACGCCGTAAAAGAAACATACCCCCCGCCCCCGTAAAATCGCTGCGCGTAAATCGTATGACGACTCCAATTCCCCGTGCGTAGGAGCATATATTTCAGATTTGTCGTTGCATTTTGCGAATTTTTCCAGTAACACTTGCCGTTAGATTTGATCCTGGAGTGGTTTACCGAAGGCTTGCAAATTTTAGAAAATTTTTGTGTGACTCTTCTATAATTATAGACCGTGCCTCCTCACTTTCAGATGGTTTATCAATTTTCAACCATTTTCTCGCGAAGGTCTCGAAGTTCTCTTACCTTTCTACTCCTCGAAAGCATCCAAGTCCCAAGAGGTTTCGAAGCTTGCAAATTCTTCTTGTTTGTTGGTCCCCGTGTTTGTTTCGCAGTAGAAAAGCTCACAGTTGCAATTTTCTGGCGTCCGAGGTTTGCCAGCGGAATTTCCGATACCCGCCTGGGAAATGTTTCCGTCGCAGCGAATTCCTCGACGTCGATCTTAATCACGACGATTTTATATTTCCCGTTGTTAATCAATTTTTATCGTCGAACGATTATTTACGGGCAATCCGGACGGGACAGTTAGGTCGACGCAGATTGTGACACCTGACGTCGTTCGCGTTATTTCTTGAATAATGCTCAACACGCGACACAGAGCTCTTCGGAAGAACTCGAGGAAGGCCGGCCTCGACTGTAATTAATTGTCCGCACGTGTAATTACTCTTTAATCGCGGCTGATTAATTCCCACGATAAACCCCGTACCTTTTTGGCGGGCCACGCGATGGTCAAGCGGAACTGTGACCGTTCCGTTTCGACGCATTCTTCAGGAGCTTCTGGGAGGCCGTGGAAGTGGCTGTGTGGACCCCGAATATATGCGTCAGTATTGTCGGTATTCGAGAAACTTGAATTCCTAAGAAAATTTGAGAAAATGACAAATTGTAAGGTGTCTACGGTGTTTGTTTGCGAACATACGAATCGAAAATCGTTGTTTCTGTCAACAGCCACGGCACCAGGTGCGCAGGAGAGGTGGCGGCAGCCCGGGACAATGGCGTATGCGGCGTGGGCGTCGCGTACGACTCGAAGGTGGCCGGCATCCGAATGCTGGATCAGCCTTACATGACCGACCTGATCGAAGCGAACAGCATGGGACACGAACCTGACCTCATCGACATTTATAGCGCCTCGTGGGGACCGACGGACGACGGGAAGACCGTCGACGGTCCAAGGAACGCGACCATGAGGGCGATCGTGCGCGGAGTTAACGAGGTGCGTGTCGGTGTCAAGTTTTTCTTATCCTCCAACTACCAACCCCCTCCCCCCTCTACCTAAGACGTCTCCCCTTACCCGACCTTCGATCTGGTCGACGCTAAGGGTCGCGATTTAACACCCTTCGGTCGTCGCCCTTGACTATTCGTGGCTTCCTACACGGTGGAACACTGGTCGCCGAGATTAATTACTTCGGACGTGAGATGTTCGAGATAAAGCAATTTCTTTCTGGTGAAAGTAACGGACGTACGGATTTCGAACTTTGCGGGCTGACGAAGCTATGTTCGGAGCACGTAAAGCATATTTTTTTTCGTACGGAAATATGTAGCATTAATAATAACAATTTTTCAATTTTCGTTACTCGAGGTTACAATCGGAATCCGTCATTGGCAAATGTTACGATTTTGGGAATTTTTTCGAACGAAACTGGTCGAGATAGAAATGTTAAACTTTGTGGGAAGATTTGTCAATAGTTAGACGGTATAACTATAATTTTTTAATCCAGAAATATTGTTTACGTCCAACCAGAGTGCTATATATTTTTCGTTAGCCACAGTCCTAACCAAACTGACTATTGACAACTAGTGCGACTTTGGGAATTTTTTCTAGTGAAACTGGTGGACGGAAAAATTTCAAACTTTGTGGACAGATCCGTTAATCTTTAGACAATCTAATCATAATTTTTTATCCAGAAATATCGCTTATATCCACAGTTATGATCACCCATCCAGAGCGGTGTACCAGCACACGTCTTGTATTCCAGTCGAACATTTTCCCCCGAGTAAATTCAATATCGTAGCCGTCCAAGATTCATGGGCCACCGATGACAACTGCAGTCCATTTGTTATCGGGAACAAGGTGACACTGTTTCGTCAAGGCTAGGTCCCTTCAATTTCGAGACACGTCCTCGAAGAGCCCGACTGTGCTCCAAATAAGAGTTCGCGCGCGAACAGCTGGCATTTCCTCGAAGATTTTCCACTCGTTCCTCTCAGGACCACGGTTCCCGCTGATCAGCATTCCGTTTCTGTGTGACGTTTACATTTCCCACGTGCGAACTACTTTTCGACATTTTTATTTGGTCGCGTCCTTCTGCTGCTCCGCTTTCCATTTACAAAAGGAAGCTGCGAACACGGGTTTTCCGCGTTTGCTGTTGTAATTTCCCGGCGTGCTTCTCTCGCTGTCGCCCTGACAGCTTCTCGTGGAAAATTCTTCGGGATTCAACGGTCACGTTTTGTTAGCCACGGAGTCGAGAAGAATGAGGGTTCGAGGGCACTTTAATCGCCAACGGACCACGGTCGCCCACATTTCATTCGAAATAACGCTATTATTTCAAACAACGAATTGTACCTTCATTATTCTTATTGTACGAAGAATAATTTAATTCCAGCAATCAATTTTTGTGTTCGATTCAAACGAATTATTTTCTCATTTCAAATACTTGCCTCGAATAAAATGATTTTACGTAGAACGTCGAACGACGTTAATTAATTGAGTTGAAACACAGTTAGTCCGAGCAATTATTTCTCTATTTAGCTCAAGGAAATGTTCGTTACATCGCTCCTTCTTAATTGATAGCATTTCCTATAAATATATAAGGATCCTCGCTGCAATAATCGGATTACGCTCCGGTAAACTTTGACCTTTGTCGACCGGTAATCCTGTTTCTTTTGTTAGGTCTGTTCTGCGCACTTGTTTCGTCGAGAAGCGTGTCGTTTATAGTTAGATAACGGATTATGCAATTCCCTTATGGAAATGTTGTGCAACTTTTTTCTCTGTCGCGAGAAGCAGTTCGATTGAATTCATTTCTGTTCTTAATTCAGTTTCAGTACGACTGAAATTGTGTAACAGAATTGTTTCCACAAATTGTTTCCTCTTTTATCATGTGAAATAGGAAATTACTGCTTCTAAGTTGAAAGAAGCAGGACTGTGCACAAGGTTTGAAATAAAACTAAAAATCCATAGTCCATTCGTTATACGTCCACAACAATTTACAGGAAGCCGTATTGCCTAAGAGATTCCTCAGATTCACTCACCTAATTCGACTAATGACTCTCGCTGGAACTGTCTGACTCTTGCTGGAAATTCTCCTTTCTATTCCAACAATCTACGTCGTCCTGAATTTCGTCCTTTTCCATAGAAAACGGGCGTCCTTCGCGACAGTAATTGTTGAGTCCTTTCGTGGAGGATTCGAGGGACACGCTAACAGTCTCGAGGTGGCTCCGGCTCGGTAGCATTGTCCGCGCGGGTAATTAACGTCGGCAATTACCCGCGCGAATATATTCCGGTCGGCGCAGCGTCGCGACGCTACGCGTCTCTCCTTGCGTGTCTCGCCGACGGAAGTCATTTCGCCTGGCACTTAAGTCGAGTGTAAACAAAGCGCCCTTCGAGTCTATCGATCTATCCACCACCTCGCGAGCGCTCCTTTCTCTCGACAAGTTTTTCTTCGCGGTCCTCGTGTGACCGATGTTTGTACTCGAACGAGCAATTAGGCGACGGAGGAAGCGGAGGAGCGAGTATTAACCCTGTTGTCAATCCGACCTTCGTCGAAATCCCCAAGTATTTTCTGCTCGGTTGACCGGGTTTCCTTCGTTTCGATCAGTGCTAGACTCCAGAGAAAAGTATTTCTTCGGGAACACGAAAAATAAAACGTTCATTGTTAGACGGATTTCTGTGCACTCACGGAAACTGGAAAACACGGGAATTTTTAACGTCCGATTATATAGGGTGCGGTCGAATAACGTGTACAAGCGAGCAGGGGGTGACTCTACATGTAAACACAAACCGGAAAAAAGGAATAACATTTTTTCATTCGACGCCTCGTTTTCGAGAAAATTGAATTTAAACTGGCAGATAATGGAATATGTTGTATCGACGAATTTGAGAAAATGAATGAGAGTGTTAGATCAGTATTACACGAAGTAATGGAACAACAGATATTGAGCATAGTTAAAGCTGGCATTATACGTCAATGAAATGCTAGAACCAGTATATTTGCGGCAGCTAATCCATGCGAATCTCAGTGAAACAAAAATAAAACTGTATTAAATTCAACAAAATTACTTTGCTTCGAATACGTTAGTTATGTATAGGGTGCGGCCGGATAACGTGCACAACCGAGCAGGGGGTGACTCTACATGTAAATACAAACCGGAAAAAAGGAATAACATTTTTTCATTCGACGCCTCGTTTTCGAGAAAATTGAATTTAAACTGGCAGATAATGGAATATGTTGTATCGACGAATTTGAGAAAATGAATGAGAGTGCTAGATCAGCATTACACGAAGTAATGGAACAACAGACATTGAGCATAGCTAAAGCTGGCATTATACGTCAATTAAATGCTAGAACCAGTATACTTGCGGCAGCTAATCCATGCGAATCTCTCAGTGGAACAAAAATAAAACTGTATTAAATTCAACAAAATTACTTTGCTTCGAATACGTTAGTTATATATAGGGTGCGACCGAATAACGTATATAGGTGGGCAGGGGGTGATTCTACATGTAAATACAAACCGGAACGTTTTCGAGAAAATTGAATTTAAAGATCGGTCGTGTTCGTGTGCTCTACTATATGTAGAAAGTAGAATTGGCTGGTCATGATCGTACACGCCAGACGATGAATATCGAATAGTATGCGTATTCGCTGCGTTTTCAAACTGGATTCTCTCGAAAACAAAGCTTCGGATGAAAAAATTCTATTCTATATTTTTTTCTTATTTTCTCATAAGATACCTGTATAATCCTGTAGATCTTGATGCGAATTCGCGAAAAATCGAGGTTTCGAAGCGAGGAATACACTGGTTCAAAAGTTGCGCGTGTTTAAAGTTTCGACGACACGAAAGTCGTGTCGAATTGGTCTGAGTAAAGTCGTCGAAAGCGGTGGAAAAGTAATTAAAAACTGGAAATGAACGGAGACAAAAGATTTCCGCGATCGTGTAGAATCCTGAGGGACAGGATTCGCAGGACTCGCCGGGCTCGTGTCTGATTCGTTGTGATTCGACTCCGGCCTGTAGCGAAGGTTTTCGAAACTTCCACCGGTCGGTCGAAGAGCGACCAATAATTGCTTCGAATCCAATCAGCGGCGGCCACTGCTCGGTCTCTCGAAACGAAAACGTCGATAATTCATCGGAGAGAGAGACGACGCGCCTCGGTAGACCTAATTACAGAGATAATTAGATCGATGCGCGACGCAGGGAGAGGGAGAGGGTGAGAGAGAGAGAGAGAGAGAGGTGGTCGTTTGTCGTTGCTGTTTTTGTCGCTCGACGCCGTAATAATATTGTTCGACCGGTACGCGCGGTTAATTGTCGACGGGCTCGATCACTCGAGGAGAGAAAGGTCATCCGATCGACTATCGATCGGACTGTTCGATCGAGGCCTTTCGAGAGATCCGACCGGGGAGATTTCGGACGACAAACACGAGAGACAAAGTGGCATCGACGAGGGCTGATCCTGCGGCTTAGAATTACCGTTTGCTCTCTTCGACCACTAATTAGCTGCGTAATTAACACCTGCTGAATGCGTGCTCCATTTTGTTGTACCGCCTCGCGGTGCTCGTTCGTTGTTTACGCGCCTTGCAAAATCAATTAGCTTCCAAACACGTTGTGCAATGTTACAGATGCCGTTATTTAATTGCATAAATTCGTGTTAGGTTCTTTTATACTTTATTGTAGACTGTGGGTCTTCGCGTAAAAGGAAAATGGTTCCGCATTTTCCGCAGAAAATACGTGGAAATATATTTCTAATCATTTTAATCGGATAAAAATTATGTATTCGTGTTATTAAATTCTTTTAATTTTCTCACTGCGTTCGATTTTGTTTTATTCGTTTCGAACCTGAACCGCATATTTTCACCGGTGGAAATCTCTTAGCGTCGAAACAAAATCCTTAAATCTGTGTGCTTCGCTGGAAAATTCATTGCGAACATTTTTATTCTACGATTCACGGAATATAAATACGAGAATAAAACAGGTATTCGACAAAATTAAAAGGAATTATATACAAAAATGTCATAATGGAGGAGTGGATTTTGAATGGCATAAATTTCCAAGTCCAGTAGATCGTTCAACTCAAACTTCAATTTCTAGAATCAGAATCGGGCACTCAGAAATAACCCATTCATTTCTGTTAAATAAAAAAGAGAACACGATCTGCGATATTCGTAAAGTACCAGTTAACATAAATCATCTAATAATAGAATGCAAAAACTATGAGAACGAAAGGAAAAATGCTAAGTCGCCTAGATCCTTACCTATTCTGTTAAGTTCTAAGGAGTATATCTCTGGTTTTGCTAAGTATAGCAAGAATACAAATACGTATAATATATTGTAAGAAAATGTACCTTTGATGTTGAAGCAACATTAAACAAATAAATGAAAAAAGAGAGAATAGTGAAAGGAAGCAGAATTAAATCGCAGCACACGAACGGAAGAATAATTAGGGCAGAGAATTATGGAGAGTCTAAGGGGATAATTAAGCAGAATCGAACGGAATAAATTGAGAATCCGCGCAGATATCGAACGTGTTTGCCTGACACCTGTTGTGTGTCGCATCAGATCATTTTCCCAGCTGTTCGGAAGTAAGAGCGGACGAGCTCGTATCCTGGAACGTCGGCATTAGGTTTTTACAGTGAGCAGCTCCCATTTGCGGGAGTCCCGAGTGTGCTCGCGCTCTCTTCCCGAAGGTTTCTCGAAGGTTCGTCGATAAGCCTCGACGACGGAGCTTTTAGCGACGTTACACGTTCACCAAACGACGCCCTCCTCCTCCGAAATCTTCTCTAACAACCGACCGTTCAGCCGCGCTCTCTCACGAAAGCTTGTTACAAGCCTGTAACAGGCGATCAGCCGGGACACGCCTTCGGGAATAGGGATGGCGACGAGGCGATAAGTATGATGATAGCGGCCGTAAGATCGAAGACTCTGACGACGGTTTTAACGCCTTGGAATCCTGCTTAAAAGTGCGCTCTGTGCACACGAGCTGATCAAGCTCTATCTTCGGATTAATCCTTTGCAGCACGAATTTGTGTCGATTTTGTTCCGGACGATTCTTTGTCATTTTAAATATTTTTTAAGGTGATAGGACAACCATAAAAATTGCGGAAAACGCGACGGGTTTTGAACACGGATTTTTGCTTTCCAGGGGCGGAGAGGCTTGGGAAATATTTACGTGTGGGCGTCAGGGGATGGGGGCGAGGAGGACGATTGCAATTGCGACGGATATGCAGCGAGTATGTGGACTGTCAGCATTAACAGCGCCATCAACGACGGCCAGAACGCGCATTACGATGAAAGCTGCTCGAGCACTCTGGCTTCGACATTTAGCAACGGCGCCCAGGACCTTAACATTGGAGTGGTGAGTCGTCACGTGACTAATTCGCTCGTTCGTTTATGTGTTTCAAATATCTTCTACCTCTCAAACTGCACACCTCTTTTCAACGGTTGCATGAGATATATTCCCGAAATAACATAGAAGATTTAAAAAATTTTTTTCATAGAATTGTACCTTTCATTCTCAGTCGGAACTTTTTTGTCGCACTGTTCGAATATTGGTTTATCAGTTAGAAAAGTTCCAGCAACATTCCTTTACTAGTAACATTTTTAAGAATTCCTGTTTACCCTCTGCATGAAAAATATCTCAAAAATGGGATAGAAGATTTTACAATACTTTTTCGCATACTTGCACCTTTTATCTTCAGTCGAGGTTTTTTCATTGGACAGTTGTAACACTGATTGATGCATGAAAAGAAGTTTCGACAATACTCCTCTGTTAGTAATGCTTTTAAAAATTGTTCTTCCTCGCGGAACACCTGAATTGCGAGTTGATTTACAAAAGCTGTCGTTTCAGAGACAGATACATTAATTTCTTAATGAACACTAGTAAAAAATCTTTGCACAAAAGCCTCGACTGAGGATAATTTCTCGATTAAAATGGTCTTCAAGCGGAGCTGAACAGTCATTAACCTTTATTAAAACTACATAAACCAACAAAAGATCTTCGCCGGGCTGCACGTCTTGATCCCGTTTCAAAGGCTTCAAGCCACTCCCCAGGGACAGCCATAACTTAGGATTACCAAGGAAACTAAAGTTTCGAGACGACCCTAATGAATCCGAACTTTTCATTCTCGGCTCGGGGACGTACCAAAGATTTCCGAAAGTTTCTCCTGTAACTCGAGAGAGAGAGAGAGAATTGTTGCGCGCCCGGGATTTATTAAAGTGTCCTTGCTATTCGGCGAATTTCATCGTTTTTCGAAGGATTGGAAAGTTCCGAAGAGATTCGTGCCGCCCCTGGCGGTGAACTTTAAAAACGTGGACTTAGCACCCCGTTAATGCTTCTTCCTGGTTTAATGCGCCTGTTGGCAGCTTAACTGGCGATTTCTTGCCTCTCGAGAGCCTTGAGTTGTTATCGATTACGCGAGTCATAACTTCGTTGCATCCAGGATCGATTTTTTTAACGCTGAAAGCGAGCACTAACAGGCCCGTAACGACTTATAAAAATCACCTGAGTGTGTCCGGTCACGTTTTCTGGGAGTTTCATGGCAGCCATGTATGTCCGCCATTAATCGAATTTATTTCACGATTTCCCATTAAAGTGCTTCCTTAATTTTATTACATGATCATGGTATAGCAAGTCGTTGTCCTGAAATTAGTAGTAATTTGGTGCTTTTAGTGTTCATGTATAAGAGAGGATTTTACGCATTTATGAGAAGAATCACCGTGCTCCACGCGCGCATATCAACACAATACTCACAGAAAGAAGAAGAAACGCATAAACTTTCCTTGAGGAAACCCGAAATTTTTGAATTTTCTTTCATGTAGGATTTTGGCGAGAAAATGCCGAAAATCCAAGTTTCAATTCTAGGCAATCACTTGTTCAACATTTCAATCACTATGTCTCATCGAAATCTATAGGATTACATAAGAAAAAGTAAGAAATATCTTCCTTAGGTAAAGTCAAGCCAAATTGTAAACAATCAAAACTGCGCGTTTTTGCAGGAGTGCTTTCCCAATAATATTTAGCTATTAAAATCAACCGAAGGCAGCGTGTATTAAGATCGATATTAACATAAATTAAAGTGAAAGTCTGGGAAGGTGAGAGGTCGATTTCTCGCACACGTTCGTAAGTAAACATCGTTTACGTTCGCAAGGAGGGAGAAGAGCTTGCGAAAAATGTTTGCGAAAGATATTTGTGAAGGAAGTTATGAAACTCACCTGAAACTCCGATGGAATTTCTGCACGTGCAGATTATTCCAGAACAACGGAAGCGTAAGGTAAATTTCCGACTCGTCTGTGCAGCGCGAGGGCGTTAGATAAAAATAAATTAACCATGCGAACACGGTCGAGGAATCTCGCGGCGCGAGGCAGAGTGCGATTTGAATAAAAGCAGGCTGGAAATTCCTGTAGAGATCCTTTCCTCTCTACGTCTTCTCTCTCTTTCTCTCCTTCCCTCGCTCGCTTCGATGCAAATTCGCATGATCTTTGCGAAGCTGTGGAGGACTGCGACGGATCCTCGAACTCATTGTTTCGCGACGAGTACGCTAAACCCGTGCTGTCCGAGCTTTCAGCCTCGGGCTTCGCCTGCTCTCTGGCTCCGTTGGCAAGGAAACCTGGGAACCGTGACGACATCCGACAGTTGCGTCAAATGTTTGGGGTCCTTTTGTCTCCTTTCGTCACCCTTTCTTTCTATTCAACGACGTCTTGGACGAGGCAATCTAAAACATTGAAAGGTGAACGAATTTTCGCAGTGTACGCAGCACGAATCCGTTGTTATTGCCAATAGAAAAATTTTAGATAATAATGTTTTTACTATCTACAAAAATATTGCAGAGGCCAATTTTGTAGACGGGAAAAAAATCGAAGAGAATTTTTCTAAATCGGATCTAAATTTTGTTGTGGTATAAATAATTGTACATTTGTTTAATAAAATGTTTTAAATAGTTCATTCAGCTGGACATAGGTCCTACTTGTTCTGTAGTAAATTATCGTAAATGATACTAAGTTATTCGAACGATAAGAAGCGTTTTATACGAAGGGGAAGTAGTACAGGCGCGCGATTGGTCAGCCGCAAGGGAATTTTCGCATTCTTCTGGTACCGTTTGTTTCGCAGTATGTTTTCATTGTACCGCGAACATGTTGGGATAATTATACGCTCACAATCGGATCTCCTGATACAATGGACTAGCTGGAACCTTTGTTTTCGGAAATGCATAAATATTGATAAATATCTTGCGGGCTGCGGAATGTTCAAATCTTCCCCTCCACCCCTCAAACGACCTGGATTCTTGCGAACAAAGGGATCGGACGGTCGATTCATTTTCCACTGAAGCACGGTTCGCAACCGGCCGGAAGGCTCCGCAGCTAATGGCCTTACAAAGGACGTCTAATTAGAATGAACACGCCGAGATTGCGCGAAGATCGTGTTCGGTATAAATTAACATCATCGGATCCAGTGATCAAGGAAAATCTTACGACTTTTCCTGCAATTTTTGCTTGTTACTGTTAAACTTTCCGTTTGAAGAGGTACCCAATCTAGAAAAGAAATTCTCTCTCTCTCTCTCTCTGCACCCTCTGGATTTCGAGATATAGAAACATGGTTTTCAACCCTTAACCTCGAAGCTCCGAGGTATCACCGTGGTGAGCACCATCTCGTGTGCAAAACTCAGCAAAATTTTATGTTACGCGAACGTATACCCTCGTTAGTATCCTCTTCCCACCCACGCGAGTTTCTTCAGTTATTCACAGCGCGCAGAGGGTGTCGTAAATTATTAATAACGAAGTGTAATTGTAAGGGAATGGCACCCCTTCCGTATCACTTTGAAAGACACGCAACTGCGTGGGAAGAGGAGAGATGATGGAACAGGGTGGATCTAGAAGGGATGATCTTGACAGATAGGCGTGAAATTGGAGGGGGAAACGTTCCTTTGATTTTATGAATCACTCCACTCGGCCATTCGTTCCGTGGATCAGAAAAAGAATTTAGGAATGCCAGACTGCCTCTATTAATCACTAAAAATAATTTCTTTGCAATTGTCAATTTATTCTTGAATATATGTGTAACGACAGATAATAAAGATGTGTAATAATACAGGGGTAAATATTGAAGAAACTAGTAGGGATGGACACAATATCCTCCTGTCTGACCAGTCGTGTGGCTATACTACTTACTCCCACCTCAAACCTTTCAAAGTCTGATTCATTTCTCGTTTACTGCAGTTGTTGTTGACTGAATATTCAGTAGAGTGACTTTGGAAGTATATGGCAGGAGCGTGGTGAGATTACATACAAAATTATAATTTTTAAAAGCCATAGAAAAAAAGAAAAGAAATCAGCAAAATAAATCCCAAGTTCGCAAATCTCAAGTTCAGCTTCCGAGCGGTCTCCGGGAGGGTTCTTTTTGTTGTCCGAGGCAACCGAACGATAAAAACACGTCACAGAGGCCAGCGGTATGTCAGCGAGGCCGGAGCCCGGGTCTGTCGAGAAGTCGTCGTTCATCCGACTTAAGAGTCTCGATAGAGAGGAGAGCCGCGTCCCACGCTATCGGGGCTGGTTCCCTCGGGCCGAAGCGTTCCGCCATCGCCGAGGGATTATCTCGTGGAAGGCAGCGAGGAATTCTCGTTGGCAAAGGTTTGCCCCGGGACCCTCGTAAACTCGCCGCAGCGGCCTCGTGGACAGGGCTCACCGGAGGATCGATCGATCCCGTGTCTCCCGGAAGCTTGTCCACGGTCAAAGGAACCGCGTCGCTGTCCTTTTGCCACGTCCCTGCCATCTTGGCCGCGAGGGATCGCCTTTTCCGACAGCGCAAAGATTGATCGAACAAAGACTGAGCACACAGCTCGACAAACAGAAACCTCGCGGACCGCGTGCAACAAAGCTGAGAGTACGCCGAGGATTCGCCGAGAACAGGCGTATTTGCCATACCGTTTCCCCGGACCGTTTCCTCGGAGACCGAACCGCGGATTTTGCGCATTGTTTCACGGCCGTGGAGCTATTTAGGCGACCGTCGCCCGAAACATTGCACACGTCCCTCGGGACGTGCCGGGGGAAAGGGTGCATTCTACTGTTAAGGGTAAATTCTATGTTCCGTCGTAGAAACCCTCTGCGAAGGGACATTTGTACGACCGTGAAGGTCAGTTGACCTTGGCTAGTTAGCCACCCGCGGCATAATCACCATGACCGCCATAAAAAAGCGTAATTTAGCGTATTGGGAAATCCGAGAAAAACTCAGAGAAAATGCTGAAATGCGAACCATTCTAGTACCTGGATTCATAGTTTTATTGCCTGTAACCAAATTGTACCTTCTACTCCCACTCTTCCCAATTTCCCACCGCTTTCAACACCTTCCAAAAACACATCGTTCAACCAATCGTAGGCAACTTCCTAAAACCACGCCCACATCCGAGCTTTCCTAATTCCTATACGATCGTAACCAAATGTACCTTCTACCCCCACTCTTCCCAATTTCCCACCGCTTTCAACACCTTCCAAAAACACATCGTTCAACCAATCGTAGACAACTAAAACCACGCCCACATCCGAGCTATCCTAATTTCTATACGATCGTAACCAAATGTACCTTATACTCCCACTCTTCTCAATTTCCCACCGCTTTCAACACCTTCCAAAAACACATCATTCAACCAATCGTAGGCAACTTCCTAAAACCACGCCCACATCCGAGCTTTCCTAATTTCTACACGATCGTAACCAAATGTACCTTCTACWCCCACTCTTCCCAATTTCCCMCCGCTTTCAACACCTTCCAAAMACACATCGTTCAACCAATCGTAGACAACTAAAACCACRCCCTCATCCGAACTTTCCTAATGCCTATACGATCGTAACCAAGTCAGAACTGCTTCAAAAGCCGAACTGTTTCAAAAACCGAGATTCAGCAAGCCAAGTCTTGCCGTGTCGCAATAAAGACCGGTTCTCCGGAGATTGACAATACAATCATTCTACAGTTGTGTCTGTCGAGGCTTTCGGGTGTAAGCAGTGTCCTGAAGGAAGATATTTCCCAAGGCTTAGTCAGCATTGCAGCTAACTTCATCAGGGGGGGGGGGGTCTGGAGACACACTGATACTGAAGTGTGTCGCTTTGCGTTCCACTTAAATAGTGGGTTCACTCGTTGTTACGGTTCGAATCAAAATATGTCTTTTTAATTGGGCGGCCGAACAAAATTAAAAAACTGGGAAGAGTGTGTGCCATATTGGACTCAGACTGTACCCGGTGTCCCTGTTGTTATTGGGATGTTTCTTGATTTCCAGTGATTCCTGGTGTTTTCTCGTGAAGTATCCTTTTGTTCTGGCTAGAACTTTGGTCTCATTGATGGTATGTCCTGTTGTTAATTGGTGTTCGGCTACGGCTGATCGAATGTAGCCGAATCTTGCACACCGCTAAACCTTTACCTATTCACGATACGATTTCTACCAATTCCGGGATCGACGCGACACCACGTTCTACTTTTTCTTAATTTTCGTTACTACAATTGGTTGCGGAACTCACAGCTATAAGGAAGCTTTTAGCATAGGGTTTCTCGTAGCAGGGAACGCATCGAATCAAGAGCTGTTTACCAGCACGCGCGAACACGTGGACCGTGAGAAGCGGCGTCGATGTTGCGGAAAATGTGCAAGTCCGGCCGGGTGCCTTTTACGCAACAGTCTCGGTCGTTAACTGGATGCTGGCCGACAACGACGCAGATCGCGCCACGTTTCCGGATAGATTCTCCACGGTTCTTGCGGGCTTCCGTGTCCCATAGTTGAGATTTTATGGGCGAGCATGGTCCGCGCGATTTTCCCCAACCCCTTCCCGTTCGCCCCTACGGGGATTTCACGCTCGAGCGACGGGGAAAATAAAGGAGAAAGGGTGGGGTGTCGTGTGAACCGGAAACCTATAGCGAAACTTAAGAATTACAGTGAATTCTCGATATCATTTCTCAATGTCATAATTTATAATTTCATGTGACAATATAAGTACTTATTTACTTGTAGGACTTATAAATTATGACACATTTTCATCACGATTTGTTGGAAACACAATCTGGTTGATAGCTGTTGGTTACTATATTTTTATTACCTTTCTGAGATACACAAGTAAGTAGAACTGTTATGTTAAATACACTCAATTGTTTTAATTGAAACAAGTATTCTATTTTATAATCTACAAACGTATTAGATTATTTTTTTTTGTTATTTTACGTATTGAAATATTGAGTAAATCACATGTGATATTGTCTGCATTACCGGTAACATTACTGACGTACATTATGGCACTGTGTGCAGGTATTAATATCAGCCATTTAGTTATGGAATTCTACCATTACCGAGTTGTCTAAATAAAATAGATTTTTTGGCATTAAACTTTAGTTTAAGTTATATTTCTAAATTAGATTTTAATGCTTTCTTGTGAATAACAGAATAGGAAAACCAATCATTATTTAATGTACCAAACTAAATTCTATTGTTGTGTTAATAACTTACTAGTATATTACTTTTTTTTTATGAAAATGGTTATTTTCTTATTCAAGATCAAATTTTTTAAAAGCTACATTTTTTCATAATTTTAAACCAAATATTATAACAGTTATTTAAAATTCTTTATATTTCTCACGGGTCTTGCCAGTGACATGTATCGTCCAGGAGACACACCCGAGTTTACACTCCTCGGTGCCCGAGGCCTCTAGAACTAGAGTAGTGGTATAGTTGCGATAATTCCGCGACATTTATCGTCCAGGCCTCGGCGACATATACAGGGTGCGGCCGAATAACATGTACAAGCGGGCACGAAGCGATACCTAATGAGAAAATAAGAAAAAAATATAGAATAGAATTTTTTCATCCGAAAACCAGTTTGAAAACGCAGCGAATACGCATACTATTCGATATTCATCGTCTGACGTGTACGATCATGACCAGCCAATTCTACTTTCTACATATAGTAAAGCACACGAACCCGACGGATCTTCAAATTCAATTTTCTCGAAAACGAGGCGTCAAACGAAAAAATGTTATTCCTTCGTTCCGGTTTGTATTTACATGTAGAATCACTCCGTGCCCGATTGTACACGTTATTCGGCCGCACCCTATATAGAGAAACCACCGTATTGGTAATGGAATCTTTCAGATACAATTTAAACACCGAATTTTATTGCCTGCTTCTGGTAGTTGGGTATTGAAGTCGAGAACATTTTTAGTTTGAGTATTCCGCGGTGAGATGTTGCTAAATCGTTGAATAATCGTTTCTCATGTCCTGGTTTGCCAAGTACGCGTATTAATATGCCTGGAAAATTGTACTTGTGAGTAAGCAATTTCCCGTAAAAGGCAACGTGTAGAACCCGGACGGCGAGAGTGCGTCCTTCGCGTTTACGACGCCATTTTATCGCAACTTTATCGCTAACCGAAAGCGAACTTTTTTAATGCGGAAACTTGCCTGTTCCCGTGGGTCACATGACCGCGATCCAAGAAAATTACGTCGTTCCGAAATGGAGCGTTTAATCGCTTCTGGGGATTCGACGCATTCAATCGCTGTAATCGACCGCTTTGCGATCGATTGTCGCTTGTTACTCTGCGGAAATCGATCGACATTGAAAGTACCCGGAGGATTTTCCGCTGGTTCGAATTTATCGAGAAACAATTCGGCTTTCGAACTTTATTTTTGTGATCTCTGCGCAGACTGCATTGTAAATTGCATTGGAACTGAGAAGGGGATGATTTTTCACGAAAAAATTTGGCCGAGAGGGTAGAGTGGAATTTTTAATTTGCGACTACGTGGAAGAATTCAGTTTGCAAGGACTCGGCGCTATTTCAAAAAATATCTTAGTTTCCATAGGTTTCTGTTTTTATTCATCATTTTGTAACTTGCACACAAGCTGCATTCTAATCTACAGTGCAACTGAAACAGGGGATGGTTCTTAACAAAACGTTTGGCAGGAAGCTGTAATGGAATTTTTAATTTGAAACATCGCAAAAAATTTAATTTGTAACATCACGGCTTGTCACTGGCTCGAATTAACCGCCAAAGAATTTAGCTTGCAGATTTTTCTCTGTTTCATTCATCCTTTTTGCAATTTTTATGAAAGCTGCCATGTACAATGAGGATTTTTCTACATGAAAAAATTTGACAGAAAAGTGTAATGGAATTTTTAATTTGCAAGCTTGTGAAAGATTCCAACTTGCAAGAATACGACCGGTCGCTACGTAAAATTTGTCGCCAATTTTCGAAAAAGCCTTGCTTTTTTCCTCTCCTTTATTTATCATGTTGGAACTTTCGTGCAAGCTGCTTCTCAAATCTCAATGCAACTGAAAAAGAAACGTTTCTACCGGGAAAAAATGAGTCAGAAGGGCAGAATGAAATTTTTTAATTTACGTCTTTGTGAAAGAATATTGTAAACTAAATTAAACGGTCCACGGTCGGAGAGAAAACATCGTATGCAATGTTTCTGCTTTCTGCCTTGGACAGATTGTTGTCGGTAATGTGTGTTTAACTGTTTTGCAGCCCGGGAACGTTTTCAATTAATTACACTCCGTTTCAATTGTTCCTCCCAGTATTCTCGTTCGATTTAAATACGTCGCGATACTTGTAATCGAGTTCTGTAATAAATTACTTTACAAAGAATTTTTATACATTTTTTATCATTATCATGTCGTAATATATTTATATATTTTCCAAAATATTATCTTTATTATTTTCTAAACTATTATTATATTTCATCTTTACAATTTTCCAACTATTTTCCAACATAATGTAATATAATATAGAATAATAATAATTTGGTGTACACGGCGCAATTAAAAAAAAAATGATTAAAATAATACTATGAATACTATTAAAATAGTGTGACTATATATGGAAATAGAGTAACTATACAAAATAGCAACAAGAGAGATCCGAGATAATCATCAGCTTAAATAGTTCAAGTAAACTCGTATGCACCGGTGCGAACATAAAGGTTCTTCGGGTCACGCATTCAGCATTAAAATGCAAATGGCGGGCGTTTCCATAACAAGGTGGACCGGTTAACGGTAGAATTTTAATTTCGGTTAGGAGATGGAAGATCGTAATTAACCGAGACCAGGTTGTGACGCGGTTTTCTTTCTTTTTTCCCCAGGCCACCACTGACCTGTACGGTGAATGCACCAGGACGCATAGTGGGACGTCAGCCGCTGCACCGGAAGCTGCTGGAGTGTTTGCACTGGCCCTTGAAGCTAAGTGAGTTGATTGGACGTTTCTAATATTTTCCTGTCCAATTTCTTTTACTCTTTGATCTGCTCTCGTGGAAAATTGACACGTTTTTCTATTTTTCTGCGAGTTTTTCCATTTCCAACCCCTTCGACCTTTCAGCCCTCTCCTACGGTTCCGTAGGGCTCTAAATCTAACGATAACAGTAATTCAGAACTCGAAGAAGTTCAGCTCCTCCTAACTGATATTGGAATTTAACATCGCTAATTTGATATCCACTATACCAACTTAACAATATCGATCCGAATTTTCGCTTCGAACATTCCATTCGAAACTCCCCTAAAAACCACTGATTCAATCGCAAACCGAAAAACGAATTAAAAGACGAGATTCCACGATAACCAAGTAATTCACACTTTCCTTAACACGTTCTAAAATTACTATAAAATTTTCCCTCTCGAACACGGTCCCCGTATCGACTCCAACTATCCAACTATTTACTCTGGCTCTCGCGGAGCCAAGTTCACAGCGCATTTCCGATATTATTCCACGAGCAAAGCTTCTGCCCTTTGACCCACGAAGCAGTTTCAACTTTGTTCGGTAACATGCTGCGGGAAATTCGCCATAAATTTTCCAGGAATTTCTCAGCGACATCGCAGACGGACGGACATCTTCGACAGTTTCGACATTCTGCAACATACGAAATGTCAGATTTGCCTGACATAATGATGACCTCTATAATGATTTACCCGACGTCCTCCCGGTATAACGAAGTTTACAGGAACGACGGATTAAAAAAGCAACGGGAAAGATGGCCGATAACGCAATTCGATCGCGCAGCTTTCAGTAATAAGGACGCGCTTTCGCCTTTCGCCCATGTCTATCGAGTTATCGACTCGTGACCATAACCGCGACACCCACGCGTTTTATTTCCTCGAAGCTGACCGCCGAACAATCTCTACAAAGCCTCTAAAATTCAATTTCCCCCCTTCAACTGCCATTGTGAACTGCGAAGAACAATGCCGGACGTTTATTTTCGACCACCGCCTCTGCATTGTCTGGTTTGACCGATTAATCTGGAAAATTGCCTCGTTTGACCATTATAAAAGCGCTTTCATTCGTTCGCCACGGCCGACAATTTTATTCCCCAGATTGAAATACGGGACTGGCTGGCGTTCTCAATATTTTAAACAAGATAAAATACTCCGTAGGGTCGAAAAATGTTCTTCCTCGAAAGGAGGGGTTCCCAAGGTTATTTCAAGTAACTTTTCCCTTTGCGAGAATCTTCTCCGTCGCTTCGTGCAGCAGTTATTAATGAAAAACGCGGACCAATCGGAGCCCGGCTACAGCGGGCGGCTTGTGACTCAGCGACAGGCATTGGCCGAGCCGGAACCCGTTTGTTGCAACCGCACCTCTGATTGGTCCACGTTTTTCCTTAATAACTCCTGAACGAAGCCACGGAGAAAATTTTTGCAAAGGAAAAAGTTACTTTAACACTAGGTTTACGGAGCACTCAAAACGACTATTTTACATTACTTGATAAAAACAACATGAATGTATCTGTCAAAATTTGTAGCCATCTATTTAACGATATATACCCAGAGAAATCAATTTGTTAAATAATTCCTCATGTTTGCATCTTCACAATCTGAATATTCGTAAATTAAAAATATTAGAATCCGTCATTTTGACTGGTTCCGTAAATCTAGTGTTAAAGGTCCTCAGGAATCGCCTAGTTGAAGGAGAAACATTTTTGTAACACCCTGTATACACATACTGAGCAAACCTACCAATTTTCCTTTTGGAAGAATTAAAATATATTTCAAGCCATTCTATATTTTTTTTTTTACTTTTGTCGAGCTGGAAAGCTATTTTTAACTTTTTAAAATCGTTAATATTATGGAAAATGTTTGCATAAGGACTTCTACTGGCAAACATTTCTCCCGGTAATGCAAAATTCAGCCCACGGATTATGGTCGGGCCCGCCAGTTTCGATTTCCCCAATTTGGACTTGCATCGCGCGCAAAGCTGGCCAACCCTAAATTCCCGTCGAAATGTCGGATTATGATGTCATGATTTTCGGATAAAGCTGTCTCTGGGAAATTGTGGACCGACGAATTTGATGTTTCGAACCGGTAACATGGTAACTGCATCTCCCGCGGGATTTTCGGGGCGCGTTGATCGCATGGCTTACGCGAAATTGCTGAAAATCCGCTAACGAAACATTCCCGATCCGTTTTCCATGCGGATGTTTCGCGGCTCGGAATCGAAACGAGTGGGAAATCGACCAGAAAACGCGTTAACGAACGATTTCACCGCCGGGAAAAACGGAATCGAACTATTCGGAACTGTTGCTGCGGGCGTTTAGCCGTCTTTTTTTCACGCTGCGACTGAGTTTAATCGGTTTCGCGATTTTTATCTGCAAATCCTGTCGCTGTCCTTCGTTCTCGCGCACATCGACTCAACAAACAATTTCCGTGTTTTCACCCATAATCGGAGAAATGTCGAAAAATTTGCCCAATCTTGTTTCCAAACATTTCCAACAATTCTATTTAATTATACTGCCTGGAACGCCATTTATCCAATTTCCTAGAAATTTTTTAACAGGAGAAATTCCCATTAATTTTCCTGCCTTTTCGTCTGTTTTCAAGAATTTTCCAAAACGTCGAACGTTTTATTTAATTATGGGACACAGCGTCGATATAAATCTTTATACAATATTATTCGCCACCATTTTTAATTTCACTCCATTCAACTTGCCATTTTCTAGAAATTTTTTAACAGGAGAAATTCCCATTAATTTTCCTGCCTTTTCTGTCTGTTTTCAACCATTTTCCAAAACGTCGACCGTTTTATTTAATTGTGGGACACAGCGTCAGAGAGTATAAATCTTTAAAAACATTATTCGCCATCATTCTTTAATTTCATTCCATTCATCTTGCAATTTCGTTGAAACTTTTCCAGGAGAAAATATCGGTGGGTTCCGTCTGTCGGAAATTTTTCGAAACGTCGAATAGTGAATCAACTGTGCCTAGTATCGAAGCACGACAATATTGGATGATATTGTAATTAACGGTAACCGTAGACGGCGTGGGCGTACGTTCTTCGATCACGTAATCGAATTCAATGGCGATAGCTCGCGTAATCGAATTCAATCGCGATAGCTCGCGTTTCGCGAAAGTCATTCGGCGAGGGATGGGATATATTGTTCGCTGCGCCAGAGGATCCTCCGGTATTTGAAATTCGAAGCGGATTAATTCGGCTTTTTTACGCAGCGTCCGATGGAAATATTGGATCCCCCTTTTCCCCATGGGAAACCAGCGCCACGGAGTCGGATTTATTACGTTATTAACCTTGTAATTCGAGTTTATTGGACACGGTGTTGACGGGCTGACAATAAGCCCGGAACGAGGCCATTGGTGAGTCTGCTGCGAGAATTTTTCGCGACTTGCAGCTTTCAATTTACCTTCGCTGCGAAAATGTTGCATTATATCCCATGGGAAACGTGTTTCTTGACACGTATATTATCATTAACTTATTAGGTGTTCACATTATTTACGTTTTTATCTGTAATTATATATTGTAGTAGTTCTTATTAGTAGTCAGAATTTATTACGTTATATGAAAAATATTTTATTCTGTTCATTTATTTACTTACGATCCTGCGAACTAATAATTGTATAACCCTAATTTATTGTGTCCCGAATCTGCAACTGAATTTTTTGCAATATTTGCAATTTTAAATTTACCACTGATATGAAAAACGTTTTATTGAGTTCCGCGAGGAATGTGCGTATGCACATTTATTTAGTATTTATTATCTCCATACTTCAATTTATTTATTCGTCTATATCGATCTGTTTATTATTGAACATTCAATATTTACTGCGTGGTCCACTGTTTCCTTCCGTTCGCGTTTCAAAAGTGAAATTTGATTATTTTTCACGTTGACTTTGTTAATTTTGCATCTGTTTACTCGCTCCGATCCAATTTTTGTTGTAAATCGTGGAAGCAGAGAACGTTGCGTGGTAAACTGTTCTTTTTTATTTGCTTTTAAACAGCAAAATCTGATAGAATGTTAATTGTTTATTTTCGTGTGGAAAATAAACGTCGAGGAGAAAGTTGAAGCCAATGTTTGTTACACAGGCCTCCGCGTTTCGTTGTTTAAGTTTAATCTCTCGGCGACGAGTGTACGTACGAGATATAATTGGTACGTACTACTGAATGCTCGACTGTTCAATGTTAAATATGATGAACAGGATTTCCTGCGTCAGTAGACTGAAAATGTGCATCGGGTTATAAAATTGATTGTCTCGCGAACTATGCAACAGTGCGATTCACTGGCGCTGTGCGATATATTGTGCGACTTGTTGGCAGTGAGTGAGAAGCGAGACATAATTGAGTCCAGTACCGCGTTTTGCATTATTCAATATTCAAAACGTTGAATTATCTATCTCTAAAATTCACGTCTATTTTCTCATGCAAGGTGCACCATGCTATTCAATCTGTGGAATATTTTTTTTATTTATTTGCTGTTAATTCCAACCCCCTGGGTATTTAAATAAATTTATACTTCGTGGACAGATATTAGGGATTAAATAAAATTCTATTCTATCGGTTAATAATCTCTTAGAGCGAAGTGAAACATTTCCGAATTAAATCCGATTATAATTCTTAGCGAGAGAGAATATTATTAATCCTTTGCACTCGAGTGGTGACTCTGAAGCACCACTAGAAATTATTGTGCCATTATTTCAAAGAAATTGCGAGAAATTTTACAAAATTTGTATCTAATAGATTCCTAAACATTTCAATATTATATGTGGAAATCGGATCAGTTTGGTGTGAATAAAATGAAAATATTCTAAGATGGAAGAAAAATTTAGTTTTAGAATGAATATAGCGCCGAGTGCAAAGGGCTAACAATGTTAAGTAAAAATAATTGCATCCATGACTGCGTTCCGCATAATATAATATTCGACACGTTAAATTCTCCATCGCTGATATTAGCATCTACTTAAATAACATGTATTTACATACGGAATTAATTACAACTAAATGACCATTAATACAAATTAATATGTTAGAGGAAACACCGGAATTCCATATTCTCCGTTGACAATCTCATAAATTAGAGTAAATTATTGATTTATACCTCATTGCAATGTAATGAACAGTAAAATATTTTTGAAAAGGTTTCGCAAGGCAAAAGAAATTCGTCCAATTCCAGGTTTTATATTTGCATCAAACCTCACACGTTGGATTCTCATTAAAATTTTGCCCGGGAAAATGGCAGGGAAAAGTGACTCGCCCTGCAATGGCTCATGTCCGCTATTGAATTAGGCAACGCTAAACGCTATGAGTGATCCGTAGCACAGAAACGTGGCTCTTTTAATGCTAAATTGCCATTTCTGGGTCACGTTCCGCCGACTGAGTTCCGTTAACAATCTTTCGCTCCCTTCTGAACCTTTAATCTCGTCGGATCGCATCGCAGAAAAAATTGTCAAATTTTTCGCATAAAATCGTCAACAACGTTATCGCCAACGATGCGTCTCGAGTAAAAACGCGCAACACAGAAGTTATCACACGCGCTCGGCCAACTACGAGAACCTGAAATTCTATTTTCGCGTTTGTTCCACTGGAACTGGCCGGGACAAGCCGAATTTACTATCGCTGCGAACGAACAATGGTACATAGTTGTTGCGCGTCACAGTGAGCCACTTGTGCAGCTTCAACTCGCTGAATTGTTAATCCATTTCGGGCGCTGTTCTCTTGAGTTGCAATTTGTCAGTGAAACCAGCTTAAAAATTACCTTTAAACATTATTTAGGTAACTACTAGACTGTAGATGTCCATTTCACTGTTTTTCAAATTTCTTTATCGGCTGCAAATACTTTCAGAATTAAATTTTATACAGACCACGGTGAACGTTCAATTTAGTAAAAAATATGATTGTTAGCTCACGTGTACAGGGCGTCTCAAAATTAAGTGACTGAAAACTACTTTTGAGAAAATGTTCTAGGTTCGTAGGAAATGCTTCCTACACAATTGTCATTGTCTAATTTCGTTTCATTTCGTGAACCAGTCCCCGGACCCGTGGTTTTGAGAAATGCAGGAATTTTTTCCTCTAGTTGGTCGCAACGGAGGCAATAAATTTTTCCGCGTGAAGGTCGACGATCTACCGATTTTTCGGCCAGGAAAAATCTCGATCCGCCCGCGTTCGCGCAATCCGTTCGATCCCCGTATAATTCGGCGAACTCCGATCAAAGAGTGTCCCCGTAAAGACTCGAAGGATTTTCCGGCTTTCAAAAGATTGAATCCATGAATTCGTTTCGCAGCCCCGAGCTGACATGGAGGGACATCCAGCATCTCACTGTGCTGACGTCAAAGAGGAACTCGTTATTCGACGCCAAGGGGAGGTTCCACTGGACGATGAACGGGGTCGGCCTCGAGTTCAACCATCTGTTCGGTTATGGGGTCTTAGACGCCGGTGCCATGGTCGCCTTGGCCAAGAAATGGCAGACAGTGCCGCCGAGGAACCATTGCGAGGGCGGCTCCGTTTTGGAGAGTCAGTAAGTGGCTTGAACTAATTATTTATAATCAAGCTGCGAGAACACGAACCGAAACGCAAAGTGCACTATTTTCGAAAAATTATTCATTTCCAAACTGTCGTGGTTTGGCAAAAAAGAATCGTACAACCACAAGTCTGGGCTCGTTTTGAAGCCTAAAGCCTCTACTTTCATCGGCCGTAATTCGCGTTTTCCCAAGAATTTTTTTAACACAGTAATGGAAAACCGGAGACATGTCCTTTCCTCGAAAATGGTTTTGCAAGAACTGCACTTCGGAACCTTTCTAGAAACGTTGCAAAAATTTTTTTTGTTTGAATATTATATAGATTTGAAGATCCATGTTTTCTCTTTACATCGACCTTATAAAAATTGATGTACGATCTTTTTTAGCCGTTTTATTCCATTTTTAATGGCAGGCTACAAAATGGAATCTTTAGACAGCTTTGAACAGCAATAAAGATCTGTAGCCACGTTGTAATTCCTGGAGTGTTTTTGTCGATCACAAGAGAACACTCGAGGACAAAAAGAAATAGATCAAGGATCAAGGATCGTTTCTAGATCATTTATTTCTGATACCGATACTGCAGATTGGCGAATGAAACGACGAGTAGGTTTTCCGGGTGAGAAAATTCTTAAAGCATGCAAAGTGGGGTAACTGGCCATTAGATCGTTATTCCTGGATGACCACAGTATCGATCCCGACCGTCTCCTGTTGCGTTCACTATCGTTTCCCTGACATTAGGCGTTGGCAACCTCTCCTTCCGGTAACCTTCTCCCGCAGGAACTCGAGTTAGCGTGCTCCCACCAGGCTTCCTCTATGCTTCACGTTAATTTCCTCTCGCAGGGAAGTGACGAGCGATCGATCGATCTTATTGAAGATAAAGACTGACGCCTGTGCCGGCACCGAGTACGCGGTCAACTATCTGGAACACGTGCAGGCTGTCATATCTGTCAACGCGACAAGACGAGGCGCTCTCGAGCTCTTCTTGACTTCGCCTATGGGCACCAGGTGAGCTCATCCATCCTGTTCCACAGATCCCCCTAGATCCCTGTCGATCTTCATTTCAGAACTGCCGAGTTAACTGATTTTTCGTCATCTAGAACGGTAGAGTGAAAGATGAAATATAAGTTTGTGCAATTTTTCGTGTGTTACTAGATAATTTGGAATTCGATTAATTAATTCAGAAATGGAATTATTGAGTTTTTTGGTTAGTCAGAAGTTTCTTGGATTCGCTAGGATGATTTCTGTTGAACGTTTCGAGCAAGCAGAGTAACGAGGACTGATTTTAGGTCGATGATCCTGAGCCGGAGGATCAAGGACGACGACCATAGGGATGGCTTCACGAAATGGCCCTTCATGACGACTCATACTTGGGGAGAGTACCCGCAGGGAACCTGGCTGTTGGAGGTAAACGGGGAATAAGGGCAGGGTTTGCGTTCTGATCGATGAAACGTGGGAGAAACAGGATAAAGCTGGATAGATTGCCTTCCGATAACTTAGCTAGACCTTTCTCTCCCGTCTTAGAGATTGACATTTTGCCTGTCGTATGCGTGTTAGTGGCTTACGTCACGTATACGCTTTGTCCCACGAACGTTGAGAAAGTTCAAGTAACTCGTTCAGGATGCTTCGATGAATTCAGGAAATTTTTAAAACGCTAACCCACGAAGAAGGACCTTTAAAATCGACCCTACAAATAAAATTTTCCAAACGCACCCCTAAATGGTCCCAAGCACCAACTGCCCAATCCTCATCAAGTCTTCGCCAGGTAAAGTGACGGTAATCAATCACCCTCTGCAACAATCCCTATCAAACAAGCTGCCTACAACAACAATTCAAAGACAGCCACTTCACTAAAACAAGAACACTAACCCACGAAGAATGACCTTCAAGAACACCTCCAAAAATAAAAATCATCAAACGCATCCTCAAACATGAACAGCATACTCCTCATCAAGATCCTCCATCCCAAAGGACCTCCGGCCAGACAAAATGTCCTCCAGAAATCAAAATCGTCGAGCAAATCCCCAAACAGTCCCAAGCATCGTCAACAGCACATTCCTCGCCAAGGATTCTTATCAATCCCCTATCCCAGGCTTAATGAACCTCCGTCAGGTAAAGTGTCGTCATCAATCAGCCTCTACAACAATCTACCAGCCACCTACCACCCTAAAAAAGTGCTCTACTAACTCAGGTCCCTTTCAGGTGAGCTTCAACACGCAGACACCTCAGCACGGCTGGTTCCGGGAGTGGACCCTGATGCTGCACGGTACCAGAGAACCTCCGTACACCGGTCTGCCAGCGCCCGACCCCCATTCCAAGCTGGCGATCGTGAAGAAAGCCCACGAAGAGCGTTCGACCGGGATGTAACGTGACCTTCGAAACGCGAGATAAGGAAGAAGCGACCGCGCTCCGTCTTTCCGGTTAATTTGTCCAGCAGCTTCGCGTTCTCGACGGTCTCCCCCGCGTCTCTGTCAAGTTGCGTTCCTCAAGGTCCTCTGTCAAGGTGTACGGGCAGCCGCGTTTCTCTGGACCCCCTGTGATATATCGTTTCTCGTCGTTCAGCTTGTCGTTGTCGTTCGTTTCTTATCTTATCGGACGAGGTGTCGCAGCCGACGGGCATCGACTCGGTCTCGAGAGAAGAAGGACTCCTCGATCGATTGTTCCTGGATGTCCTGTCGAGTCGGTGTCCCTCGGCTGTGTTCGTCGTTCATCGTTTATCGCCTGCGAACCGGTTCAAGGACGGGTTCGAAGGGGTATCGCTTCTGTTCGTTGTGATGAGTCCTGGGACTCGGGATTAGGGGATATTGTAGGCTGATGCCGAGGACTATCGATTGTTCGAGGACTGGCGGTTGTGCGAGGATCGTCCTGGAGGATAATAGAACTGCGAGATCTGTGTAGATCATGTTTCTGAGGACACGAAGCTTCGGTGGTGGCTTTGTTTCTCTCTTGAAGTGTTAAAGTTGCTATAGCTGCTAGGTCGACGTGAATTAGCACTTGTCAAAGTATTAACAAGTCTCGTAAAGTCAGCCATGCTTAAATCTGAAGCCTGCTGAAACTTCAGAACAGATTACCAATCAGTTGAAGCTGTGTATAAAAGCATGTTTGTACCTTGAAGCATTAGAATCGCCGAGATCGACGCGACTAATTGAATTAACACTTGTCAAGCGATAACAGTTTGAATCCACGAACTTCCGGAACTGTATGGCAAGTGTGGAGCAGGTTTCTAATCGGATGAATCCTCGTTCGCAACTGTGATGGTCCCTCGAAGCATCAAAATCAGTGCAGTCCTCGGGTCAGAGGATCGATGGGTTTCTTTTGGGAACAATTATCACTCAAGACCCACCTTCTCACGGCTCGACCAGCTATCCATCTCGTACCAATGAATCAAAACTTAGGGGATTTGATCATAGCACTCGCGTCGAGCCGCGAGGAGGATCTAGTCATCTGTCAAAGGATCTAACAGCTCCGGTCCACGCTCGCGAATGTTCGCCTTCGGAGAGGGAACTCCGAGAGTCGTTCTTTAAAAAAAAAAAAGAAGGAACTATATACATATATATCTGTTTTAGACTCTTCAATGTTCAATAATATATACATATTGTCTATGTAGTTGTATCTCTCGCTGGAAGAGGAGAGACAACTTCGAGTTTCTGGAGTTGAAATTATGGTTGGAGACCTAGGTGATGACTACGCCATCGGGAATCATTTTTGAGTCATTTTCTGGTTGAAGAAGGGTTTTAGCATTGTCTTTCCTTCCTTATTATTGTATTTATGTCGTTTAGGTTTACATTAGGTGTAGTTCGTTACATTGACTGCCACGATGATGTGTGAATGACACTATCTATGATTTGGGAATCAATTTTTATTGTAATTTTGGAATCAGCTTAGAAGAAGAAGATTTTTGATTTTTTTTTTTTTGAGTATTGAGGCCCTGGTTTTGCCAGTTAAAATTGCAAGTCATTGTTGATGAAGACTCCAGCTAGGTGAAAAATTTAGAAAATTAAATTAGGAGAGCACGTTTTACTCTTTATGTTGGGTTGAGTAGAAAGTTGATTTAGTTTGAATAAATATCTAAAATTCAGTGACCTATCCAAAGATATTCTAATCAAATTAGGAGAATTACGATTGCTTAAAGCAGAGTCAATTTCATTGTCTTCGAACGAACTTGCTAATCAACTCAACATTTCCTGTGAATTAGATTTCGTCGTTCCGCATTACTATAATCGCACTATGGCAAGATTAAAACTTGCCTCGTAGCTGTCAGCGACAAAATCACCGCTGATTTTCGATCTCAATCAACAAGTACCTTTTTGACCTCTTGTCTTATAATTTATCTCACAACCGAGCTTGCAAAAGTCCAGCTCGAAAAACTGCAAATTTGCCACAAGACAAGGAGTTAATCTATCAAATCAGTTTATAACGATTTCCAAAGGATTTAATTTTTAGTTCCTTTGGGATCTTTTTATAAGAATAAATTATCCTTACTCCAGAGATCCTGATTAACGGTCAACGTTTTTCTAAACATTTGCCGGAGTCCTCTCGAAGCATTTCCACGCAAAATGATCTTCCGACAGTAACATATCCACGTGTTTCGGGTTCCCCGCGTTACGCACAAATCTATTTCTGATAATGACGATTTTTTACAAAATTCGAGCAACTATATCAGTAGCTGGTGAGGTCCAGGACCTCACCGATAGCATTGAAAGTCCTAGAAAGCGAGTCCTGATGAACGTTCGAGTGCGTGGACCGCAATGAACTAAAGAATATTCGATTTGGAACTGGCTTACAACGATTCTAATTGTTTCTTCTCTTACTGTCACTAATCATCGCGGTTGAGGGACTCTGAGGAGTTCGATGACTCGGAGTCTGGTGTTGAGAGTGTCTCGGACTCGTGTAGTATGTAATTATAGTGAGCGGACTGGGGATTTTTATGCAATTACACACTTCGACTGATTTACAAAAATGGGTTTCCAATAAAGTGCATTCTCTTTTGTTGTGAATTTTCCTGTGCATTTTGTTGTGAGAACCGTTTAGTTTATTACACAATGTTTTACGTGTTGTAGAATTCTTATTTTTATACAAAAGACTTTTTAATCCATCAGTTTATTAAAGTTAGAATTATGCCCATTCATTTTTATTGTAGACATCGTTATTAGTTTTGATATTTTAGCAGAATCGTTTATTTTATTGTTTTTATAAGCTTAAGTATTATTTATAATTAGTTCTACAGACAACTTTTCAGAAAATTTAGGTTCCTATTTTTATGGACAAAGTTTGGGGACGTTTTTATTGAGAATTATTATTTATTTCACATCTAGTCTATGTCAATTGCTTTAGAAAATAATAATTTTGTATGTACAAAGATCCGCACCTTAATAATAATAAATGATCTGTGTATTATTTTGCACATTTCTATTATAGTACATTATTTTATAAGAACTTCTTTAACAAACAATTTAGGAGACAAGATTAAGAATAATATATAAATACTGTTAATTCTTCTTAACATGTACAATTATTTATATTTTATGAATTTTACGAATATGTTAATAATCAATGTTACAAATGCATAAAGATCCTCAGTCTAGTAGTAATAAATAACCTGCAAACATATTTCTGCAACTTGGTATTTTTAAAAATTATTTTGAAGCAAACCAAGAGAAGGAGAAAGTTTGTTGTTCCCATTGCAGCATTCCAAACAGCAAAAATAAAATAAAAGTACCCATAACAGCTAGGTTCCGGTAGTGTAACATTCTTTTTTTATATTTTACGAAGATAGATGTGCAACAAGACACCAAAAAATTCATTCGGCTCGTTACGAACCTCCTTCTAACAAAAAGGACAAACAATACTATCAAAGTGAGAAAAATACAATTTTTATTGACATATTTTTCACGTCTTATTCAAACGTGAATGGCAAACTCATACAGATGCATTCGTGCACATGCGAGCGAAGTTTTCGAAAATTGAGAAAAAAAATGGACAAAAATTTCGAAACAAAAATACATTGCAAATTTGAATTGATGCACACGCTTCTACTGCGTTATGCGAATCTGAACACGCCGAAAGCGCATAAGAATCGCAATCCGATACAGGAGTGCGACAGCGAAGGCTCGGAAGCGGGACTGGGATCGCGTTTAGGATCGAATCGATCGCGATTCAGGGATCTGTCCGCGAGGTTGGGCTCCCAGTTTCGCCGATGAGCCTTCCGGGAATAGTTTCGAGCACTTAGGCGAGCTCTTGTCGAGGAGGATACTCTTTCCCGAGGGGATTTCGTTTCCTAGCGCGTAGAAAGGGGTTGGTCTGAAAGGAAACACTAAATCGCGTGAATGCGAACAAAGAATTTTCGCCGATGCTCGCTGCGCTGCAAGCTGCAAGCTGCACGCTGCAATTTGCAAACTGCAATTCAGCTTCGATCTCAAGAAGGAGAGTTAGGTTTCCGGTTTCGACGAACGAAGTGCAAGACGAAAAAGTGTGCGTGAGAGGGAGAGAAAGAAATACAGTATGAAAGAAAGAGAGTGAGAGAGAGAGAGAAACGAGTAAAAAGGAGAGAGAGAAAATAATTTATGAAGAGAAAATATAATAAAAATGAGGACAAACAAAAAAAAAGACACGTGTAGATACTCTAGGTACGTAGCGATCAGAGTTCGAAAAATTTCAGCGTCAAGGAGAATGTGAGACAGATGAGTACATATTATATATACATATATAAAGAAGAATATATATATACATACATATATATTAAAAAAAGAAGAAAAAGGATATATAGTCGAAGTGAATTTAATCAACCTTATTCTGTACGTGATGTACGCGGATGAATAAAATCTTTATTTTTTGGCCTGCATCGTTTTTATATGCTGTACCTGCGATACATTGACGTCATCGACCTTACCCCTACCCCCTTCTCAAATTGCCATAATTTTTCTCTTTATATAATTGGGTAAACAAATATTTGGTTAGGTAATTGTTTTAATAAGATTTCCAGGTCATCCGTATTTTTTTTTTAATGGAACAGTATACTTTTTTACGGTTGCACGGTAGATAATAAAGAGCTAAATTCGGTGGATACCATCTTCTTGACCTTCCCATGACCTCGGTCAAAAATAATAATGGAGCTGATCTAATTCCCGGAGAAAAATTTATGAAGCACATTAATTAACAAATGCTCGCTAGTAAAGTGTAGAATTTTTAGCCATTTAAAATTGAATAATAATTTTTAGCTTTATATCTACGACGCGGCGCTGAGCGTCGGTTCCTGCGCCGTGACACTTATCCGACGTCATTAAACCTTTGATCGAAATGCTCGTGTTTCAGTTTTTATCGGCGACGATCTTTCTCCGCCATTTAACCGGGCCCTGGCAGTTTCAAACGAAATACAATTTCGATTTTGGGAGGCAGTTGTTTCTGTATTCATTTGAACGAAGTCGATTTTATTGGAAAGAGTATTTCCAGTTCTAAAAGACTTCGAACGTGTTTTAAAAGGACTTTTGAATTTTATTCTGGGAGACTGGAAAAAGACTTCAAACCATCGGCTTTTACATTTCATTGATTCATATTTGGCTTTTATTTCCATCCGTTCGTCCAATTAAACATTATCGTGTTTTAACGGAATCAAGAATACGCTTTTCGCAAATTCTAGTTTCGAATACCTTTTTACAGGCACTTCTCGTTTTACAGGATAATAAAAAAGGTATCTATATTTCACCTTTCTTTGATCCGGTTTCATTTTGAAACGAATTTGATCGATTCTCTCGATTTCACTCGAAATAGAAAGTTTGTTGTTTCAACTCGGAAAACAGTTTTTAAGAGGATCTCCCCTCTGTTAAATTGCATTTTTAAGGGTAGCTCCCGACTTTTTTATCTAGTCGAATAAAAAAAGACGTGGAAGTGTTGCCTTTTCGATTTTATCGATTCACATACGAGCTTTACTTTGGTCGCAAACTGTCTGCGAATGTGGTCGTGTCTTTCAGTGTTATTCAATATTTCAATAGTCCAAACAGAAATGTATTTTTCAAAGAGGCTTTCGAGATAACCATGTTTAAAGGCTGCTCTCGGAGTTTGTGTTTTTGGATAAAATTTCTTTCCTCGGAAATCTAAAATGGGTACAAATAGAAAAGTGAAAAATTGTGATTTTTATTTCTCCCTTCGAATCAATAGAAATTAAAGAAAGATATGTTTACACATTACCTAGAAAACTAACCCTTGCAACATGGCAAAGAGGAATCAAATCATCTGAAGAATTTCGAAGAAAGTTCTTCGTGTTTTAAAGGGGTGCTCACTAACTCTTTTTTCCCAAAAGTAATAACGGATAAAAATTTTTCTTTCAATTCAGTAACACGGGGAAAAATCCGCTGATACAATGCATACTGTTGCATCCCCTAAGAAAGTTGCCACACATTTCCTAATAAATTCATCGATGCGCCGGCGAACGGGGTCCGCATGGGCGGCGACAGCTGCATTAGCGTTCAAAAGTGTTGCACAGAAGCGCAACAAAAAGCATTCTCGACGCAACAATGGCGGGGTGCTCGAGCGCTGGGACGAAATTGACTATTTACGCGTGCTTTGCATTATCCGGGAAGAATCGGAGGCGGAGGACGGTGCTCGACGCGCCGTTTTCATTGTCCCATCGATCTTACCGTCCGCCCCCGCCTCAAATCGGAATCGATATCGCAAATATTGGTGCCTAATAACCCGAAAAAAGGTAGGGAGGGAGAGAGGGAGAAGGAGAGGGGAGGATCACTGGGAAAAGCGTGGACCAAAATTCGGTCAAGATGCTGGAATATTTTAACAGATTGTTCCCGGGGCCACTGAAAGCCGAATAAAGTTTCTCTTCGACTCTTTTTCGCTCTCTCTCGATCCCTCGCCACCATCGCATCCCCCTCTTTCCTTTTTTTTTTTTGAAATCGATACTTAAACGCGACAAACCGTGACCTGAAATAATTTTCAACGGCTCCGTCGTGCTCCAATTACCATTCGGAATATTTTTCCGAGTGTTGCGCGTCGTCTGGGAACAGGTACGATGAGAGGGTGTTAACGGGTATCAACGATGATACTCAGCGTCGATACCCGTGATTCGATAGCTTGTGTACGGATTTGTTGTACGGCTCGTTTCCGAACAATTTGAGACGCATCGGAATGAATAATTATCGGGCACGCATTAATTCTGTCCCGTTTCGTGTGCATCGAATTACCGGTCGCGCGTGCGTGTTTCGCTGCAAAATTTGGATCTCGGACTGGCGGCGGAACCGATGTTCGGACCCGCGCCGGTTCTTCGGGGTTGTTTTGCAATTTCGATCGGGATTTACGGGGGACGTGCTGCGATTGGAGGATGATACGTTTAGATACAACGATAATTATATAATTTCATTCTGGCGGTGGTGCGATTCCAGAAATAGGCGATAACACTGTCACTTTATTACTTTGTAAATAGACCGCGGATTCGATGCATTTGTGACAAAAATGGGTAAGCACAATTTAAAGCAGTGGATATATTAAAAAGATTTAAGGCCACCAGCGTATTGTTTTCAGCTGAATAAAATAATCAAAAGAATAAAGACATTTTTATTTCGCTCCTGTGACTTGCAATTAATGGAAATATTTGTTTTGCATAGAGATCCGCAGTCTATTTACAAATCTAACAAGAATGTCTATCCAAATTATTCGTTTCAAGTAATGTATACCTAAAGAAATTAATTGCAATCTTACTAATCGTAAATTGAGGATCATCATACGTCATTTCGCCGGGTCCCTAGTGTTAACAATTTTTGTTATAGTCCATGCAAGCAGAATTTCATTGTCTCATAAAAATGTCGCCCACTTGTAATAATGTCGCAAACGGTAGACTTGCAGAGTATTTCTGCAAGTATTTCCGTGTTCCCGTGTCTCAGCAATTGTCTAGTCAGGTGGAAACAGATCCCGGGGGATGAAAAGCCATAACTGCTTGGAAGAGTGGCCCCCTCGAGCCGCGGCGCGCACCGTATCGGAGCGAACTAAAAATTGTCCCCGGGAAACAATTCCGGGGGCTGCACAAAGCGGCCGGATACCTAACGCAATCTGTCCCCTCCGCCCCTCCCCCAACTGTCTCGTTCAGTATGACGCTCGAAGCCGAAACGTACCGCGGAAATGACGACGCGGATGAATGCGGGTCAACCGCAAGCGGCGAGTAGACGCGCCATTGTCATTCTGCGAACGCTTCTACGTTGCGATCCTGCAACCTCACGACCTTGTAACACATAATCCCGTGATCGTTACAGCAATCACGGGCAGAGAGCACAATACAGGGAGAGAGGGGGAGGGAGAGAATTGAAGAGAGAGAGAGAGAGAGAGAGGGATGATAGTTGATCGTTCCGCGAGGGACATTAAAACCGCGTTAAAAATGTTTTTGCCAGGTTTTCAAACGGCCGCGGCCCAGCTCTCGCTAATTGTCGAAGGACACGGTCGAATTTACGAAGCTGGGTAAATAACGTTTTAACAACGCCGACCCAATTATGCAAATTGGCAGCGCTCGTGGCCCGTTCCCCGCGCAGTTAATTACACGGATCGATGGCAATCTGTCAAGCCCCGCGGCCACCGAACGCACGCGTCCCGGCCGAACGACGGAGAAAGAATAAGGATGCGACGTGCAACTCTATTGTCTCTGAAAATCATAATCGGTCTTCCGCTGAATCAGTCAATACGTTTAACCCTCCGCATGTCATTCGCGACCCGAAGCGGCGGGGGTAAGCTCGAGCGACCGATAATTGTCGATGCGTACAATTTTACTCCGACATAACACGACGCTATTTATTTCGAAACAAGAAAATCCTCTTCTCTTCAATCGGGTCAGAACTTAGGGTCCTAGTATTTTCAACTTACTGCGAAACTTGCTTCCATCTCCAGGTCTCCGACTTCCAATTTGAATTTGACCACGTCTTCGCCGCGATCCTGCAAATGTGATACCGTGACAACCGCTCAGGTTTCTTTGTTTTTGTCGCACGGTTCCCATTTTTCCCCCGACGTACTCGGGAGACGCACACGTGTTTCCGGGAGCGCGTTTTCGTTCCCCGTGTAAACTGGCATTATTTACGGACCTGTCACGCTTCCACGTGGACGATCCGGGAAAACAAATGGACGCGGGGTGGCGGTTTCAAAAAACCGGGGAACGAAAAACCCGAGGCGCGAGCACATAAAGTGGTCCGCGGGAAAAATAAGATTCCACCGGCATTTCATTAACTCGACCTACATACACCAACGAGGAGGAGACACAGTGGCGTGTGTACACAGGGTGTCTCGGTATTGATGGTGCAACCCCCCGCTGAGAGGGTGTGATTCTACATGGGAGAATATCAGTCGAAAACGCGGAATAAGATTTGTTCATCCGAAGCTTCGTTTTCGAGGAAATCGAGTTTGAAAATGCAACGAGTTTGACGCGTCTGGCCGCGACCAACCCATTCTACTTCCTGCATATAGCAAGCGAACCCGACGGGTTTTCGAGCTCGATTTTCTCGAGAACGGAGCCTCGAACGAAAAAATGTTATTCTACACTTTCGACTTGTTTTCTCATCTAGAATCATCCCCTCCACGCTTGTACCATCAATACCTCGGGACACCCTGTATACACAACTGATACTTACGCACGCATGGAACCTTGGGCGGTTGGTTATCCCTGCAGCGGATGGATATCGGTCGGAATGATCAGAGGGGAGGTGGGGGACTTTCGCCATTTTCGTGCGCTTTATTTTCCGGCGACGTTATAGTCCGACGATCGACTACGACTAGTTTCAAGTTTGCTCGGGGGATTCCTCGCGGCGCGGATCGATACGAAAAATGGCGAGGACGCGGCGCGGGGAAGGTCGACGCGGGAAACTTGCGAAAGCGAGTCAAATGGTGCAGCTAAATATTTTATAACTCCGAGTTGATTGGATTCAACTGCTCGGTAGTGATATTAACCCGCGTTACGTGCAAGTAGTCTCCCGGCCGGATATTTAACGTATTAATTCAATGTAGTGAACTGGTTCTGGAATTTTGGCGCTTCTAGCTGAAGTGGGATTTCGGAGTCACATCCTGCCATAGTCTTCAAGGGTCTTTGGAAGCCGTCGAGGTGTTCAGGAGGTTTTAGAATTTTATCCTGAGTGAAGTGGAGAAACTGGGGCCAGGGAGAGATGCAAGGGACTGGGAGAAAAGAGTAGAGCGCTTGGGAAGGAACTGGGAACTTAGGGAACTAGGAATTAGGGGAAGGTAACGGGGAGAAAGCAACTAGGGGAAGGGAGAGGACTTGGTGAGGGGAAAAGCACTAGGAATTAGGGGAAGGTGATAGAGGGAAGGCAAGTAGGGGAAGGGAGAGGACTTGGAGAGGGTAAGGGAACTAGGAATTAGGGGAAGGTAATAAGGGGAAGGAGGAGGACTTGGTGAGGGTAAAAGCACTAGGAATTAGGGGAAGGTAATAGGGGAAAGGGAGAGGACTTGGGGAGGATAAAAGAATTAGGAGTTAGGGGAAAGGGAACTTGGGGAAGGGAAAGGACTAGGTGAGGGTAGAGGAACTAGGTATTAGGGGAAGGTGATAGAGGGAGGGCAACTAGGGGAAGGGAGAGGACTCGGTGAGGGGAAAAGCACTAGGAATTAGGTGAAGGTGATAGAGGGAAGGCAACTAGGTGAAGGGAGAGGATTTCGAGAGGGTAAAGGAACTAGGAATTAGGGCCAGGTTATAGGGGGAAGGGATAGGACTCGGTGAGGGTAAGAGCACTAGGAATTAGGGGAAGGTAATAGGGGAAAGGGAGAGGACTTGGCGAGGATAAAAGAATTAGGAATTAGGGGCAAGTAATAGGGGATGGGAACTCGGGGAAGGGAAAGGACTTGGTAAGGGTAAAGGAACTAGGTATTAGGGGAAGGTGATAGGGGAATGGGAGAGGGCTTGAAGAGTGTAATGGGACTAGAAATTAGGGGAAGGGGACTAGGGGAGGGGAGGGGAAATATTTTGAAAGCTCGAGTCGTTTGATCCAATTCTAGAAAATTTATTATAAAGGGTGTTCACTTAATTCTGTCGCCGACTGTAAATCAAGGGGTTGAAGATCGCCGTGAAAATCGCGATAAACCTACACCAAAAATTTAAACTATTCTAGGATCAACCTACCACGGACAACTCCTTACATTTGAGGTTACAGTTAGTCTCCTCGCATTCTCCCCAGGCTTTCAGCTACCGGCTCGTGAAAACTCGGCGACGTCAGCTCCGGTTATTTCTGTCCGGGATATCCAGGTCCTACGATCCGAGATTTATCGACGGTCGTGCGTATCGCGTGCGATCTGCGCCTGCTAATCCCCGTTTCGCGAGCCTGCCCGGGCGATATTTGCCCGGTGCGCGAGCGGGACTCGCCTAAGTGCCGTCTGTCGTGGACACAATGACGTAGGTTTCGTTATCTCCTGGAAACACGGCCTACCGGCGACGACGACGACGACGTTCGTCCCGCGACAAGCTTTAATGAGCTGACGTCAGAATCACCGTTCCTAGTCGTGGTCTCCTCCGAGCTCGCCGTGGCCCACATTCGCCTAACTACGACCTTGCGCACGATTTTTCCAAAAGATTCGCGAAAACTTTATTGGAAGACTCGCCGCTGCCGGAAGTGATTCCCGGCAATTCCGCCCGAGCTTCGATGATACTACTGACCTTCCCTCTCGGTCGCGAGTCCGCCGTTCGCATAGTTGCCAGCTATCAGCTTGTTTTGCTGCTCTTTAAATCCTGTGATCCGCCAACAAAGTTTCGGTCAATTCGTGGTTGACTTCCAGCGATTTTATAGTGCTCCGTTTTTGCTCTGCAAGTCTGTTTTGTCATTTCGTGGCTGTTTAAACTCATTTTTATGGCGGTCGTGTGCATCACTATTTTCATTCGAATACATTAGGACCATTACGTTGTCTGACAATGTTCATGTTACCTGCAATCGCTCGCCCACGAAACCACCATCACTATTTCTATTCGAACTCATCAAAACACCCGCGTTCCACTCCCAATTCCGACCTCGTTCATTATTCATACATTCGAAAAGAGTTAAAAGCATCTAAAATGCAAACGAAATACGCACGGTTTCGTTCCTCACCGTAAAACACTAGCATCAGCATAAAGTTTCATCGAATTTTCGTTTCACTAAATCTCCGATAAAAACGCGTGCGACAGCTTCGCGTTACGATGCTATCAGAATTCTTTTTAAAACAAGCAAAATTATTCAACGCTTGACCCGACGAAGACACGATTTCCCCGCTACGATCATAAATCAACGATCATCATCATACAAAGTTTCGCGGATCGTCCGTGGACCCGAGTTTCGAGAATCGCGTTTTCCTTTCAACCGATCCTGATTATCCTGGATTGGACGGCAACAATGATCCAGAGAACGTCGCCTTTTTATCCTGACCAGCTCTCTCTCTCTCTCTCGCTGGAAAAAAGCCCATTATTTACAGGCCCGACGTCGTCGTTGTTGTCGTCGTCGACGGGCTGACGAAGTTTCCGCGTGACGAACAAAAGGGCACGGTTGCAGCGCGCTGCTGGTGCGCTCGTTGCGTTCGAATATCAGAGACCTGCGCTGCGCGTCGCAGCGTGGCGTTCGACGGCGTTTTCCAACTTTTCCTGAAGGAGGAAAGTTTCCTGGGAATGGGAATCGCGAAGGGTGGCATATCGGGAACCGAGTAATCTTCCTGGGGGACGGGGTAGATTGATACTCGGATGCGACCGGGGAATGCAGTGGGAAAAATGCAGAACGAATGCTCTTCTGTAATGACCGTGCCATTGGAGGAGACTGCATATGAGGAAAATGGGAGAATAGAAGGGATGTAGAGACAGGAGGTGTAAGTTGGAAATGATGATTTTTAGGGGTGCTTGGGGGCTGGTTTTGATCTAATGGCGGATTGATGCGGTGAGTTGGTAGGGGTTATTGCAGCGTGGATGTCGATTGTCGTGGGGGATTATTTAGTATCGGTAGTTTTGCGAGAGGGATGGTTTTAACGATTTTATCGATTTGAGTTTGTTTTAACAATTTTTTGATATATTGTTCAGCTAACTTCTTTGATGACGATCTTCTCATTGGATCTATCACGGCGGCTTAACTTCTGATCAGTGAATTCCTCGCATTGAAACTTTGTTTTCTGACATTGCCTCGTCAAGATTTGCAGGATTACATTAAAAAGAAGTTAGAAATTTCTGGGTTGCCAAGGCGAAGTTTAACCGAAATAGTTAACTAATTGGGCTGGGCTTCTAGGAAATTAGAATTTGGATTGAATGTAATTGGATCAAAGTGAATGTCTCTGCAAATAATATGCAAAGGGGGTAAAAGACGGTACAGGGTAAAATTAAGAATAAGGATCAGAGAAGAATAGGTAGAGTGTTAAAAAGACAAAATAATCGTGAACAATAAGAACAGAGAAAAAGAGACAAACAAAGTGAAATGTACTCCGAGACAGAAAGGGTAGTAACGAAGAAAATAAAGAAAGTAGAAGGGGTTAGGAGACACGTAGGAGAATAGAAAGATAGTAGAACAAGAGGGTGAAAGATGAGTCGGTAACAAGAAAGAGAATTAAAAAGAGAAATAGAAGGGTGCATAGAAAGCTAGGAAGACACTTGAAGACGGCGAAAGAAAGCAGAGGGTGCGCGGATAACGAGGAAGAGACGTGACGGGGGTTAAAAGATAGTAACGGGGTGCTTAAAACACGAAAAACTAAAAATTGTAAAAGAAAATAGGGGATGCGTGGAAGATAAGATATATATTTGAACATGATGAAAGTAGAGAGTACGTAGAAAATGAGAAACATAAACTTTCTCTAAAGTTCGAAGAAAAGAGGGAATGAGAAACAGAAATAAAAAGAGTGAATTAAATTAGGCGATGCGTAGGAAAAACGAGGGGTGCGTTTGGAAATTGCACAAGAAAAATAGGGAGCGCATAGTAAACGAGAAGCAAAGTTGAAAATTATAAATTAAAATAGGGCTCGCGAGCAGAAAGCGAGAACCAGCGTTGGAAATTATTCGAGAAACTAAGGGGTTGCGAAAGAAACGAGAAACATTGTTAGAAATTATACCAGAAAGTAGGGGGGTGCGTGGAGGGGGATGAAAAACGAGAGTTGAAAGTTACCAAAGAGAAAGGTAGAGAGTGCGTAGAAAACGCGAACGAGTATGAAAGGTGAAAAGATATGTAAACAACGCGAAAGATATTGACAGAAAAAACCATTGGCAAGTACCCATCGAACAAACAAAAACTCGAAAATAAAAACAGATTGGGCAAAACACATTGTAAAATTTCCGTCGAAGCAGAGGAACGCGCGAACGAAAGAGACAGCGCGATCCAGAAATAGAATACGGAGGACCGAAAGACACCTAGAAATAGCCCAGGAAGAGGGAAAGCTAGAAAGGGTATAAAGAGGGATCGAGGATGCATGTTCGAGAGGAGGGATGTGAAATCAGAGAGGGACAGCTGTCGAGGGTTGAAGCGAACTGGCGCGAGCGTCGGAGAGGGAGGGGGAGCCGTGTGGCAGATAGAGAGGGAGAAAGAGAAACGGGGTAGGGGGTAGAGCCAGAGGCCGAGGGAGGGCGAGGAGGGCCGAGGGAGGCCGAGAAAGAGACGCGGGCACGGTGGTTGAGTTCGGCCCGACAGTCCGCGTGTTACCCCCGGCCGTAAAGCAGGGCCGCGTTTCCTCGACTTCCGGTTTCGAGCCTCGGTGCCCGCCAGATTCCACGCAGACACCGTTCCGGACCGCTCCTCAAAGGGAACAACCCCCTTTTTCGAAACTAGTCGGGAATCGTCCAACCCCGGACCCTTCCGCGAGATTTACACTTTTCGACCAGTGAACCGGAAGTGACGGTAGCCGGTTGTCCGATTGGTGCCGTTCCGGAAGAACCAGCTGGTGAGCTGGAGTTTTGGACCTCGTTCTGGTAACGTACGATATTTTTATTACGTTAACTTTGTCATAACTGTTATTAGCGCACAGCGAATTTTATGCATTTCTCGTATATATGAGTAGGTTTTTTTTTAAATATTAACCCCCTTGCACTACTATTTATTTTACCGTTTCAGTGATTAGAATTTTAATGTAGTCTAGTCTGAACATTAACAAAATCAAAACAGAATTTTAGTTCGGTTTGAACGAAATTAATAACATATTTATCCGACTCTGTTCAGAATTAGATTCTATATTGTAGGACAAGGGGTGTTAAGGAATAAATTTTTGTTTTACTCCAGTTTGTTGCAATTCAGGTGGAGAATTTTTATTTTGCATGAAGGTCTGCTGTTTTATAAAATTTGTTGTTATGAGAAAAATAAGGGGGGAAAATATAGCCGTAATCATTTGAACTTTGTTCTTTACTTCAAATTTTGTTAATCATTGCATCAATTGTTTATAAGACGGAGTAAAGAGGTAGAAAATATTAGGGATTGTTTTTACGATTTGAACGTATTAAGATTGTAAACGAGCAATAAACGTTTGAAGTTTTGGCGCGATATTTATAGTCAGTGTTACAGTGTATTTACTAGTTTTTTTGGGAGAAGTGTTTTGATACGCCATTGACCGGCGATTATGCCACAATTTTCGAAGATTTATTGCCCATTTATGAGGACCTTTTAACAGATGCTACAACACTAACAGAAATTTGAATTGTGTATTAGTTAGCCCCCGTAATATAATTCAAAAATTTTGTTTGAAGATTGTTTACATAGACTGCAGGTTTTTACACAAAATAAAAACGTAGTAGGTCAGTCGTAAAAAATGGGAGCTAAATGGGAACGTATTTCTTCTTTCAATAACTTTAACATTCTTAAATTATTGCAATACAAAAGGCAGTAAGGGTTAAAAAGGACAGAGTTAAAAAATTGCAAAACAGTAGAGTTGTGCTCTAAAAATGAGGAAAAGGGAGAGACTTCAAAAGAGAAGTAGAGGTAGAGTAAAAGACGAGAAACAAAGCCGAAGATTGTAGAAAAATGAAGGAGTTACACTAATTGGCTTCCGAGCCCTTCATACACTATGATCAGGGTACCTGAGAACAGAGAGGGTAGTAATGTTCTAGCCGCAGAAAGTAAAGAGAGGATGTAATACACGTAGAAAATGAAGGAGGAAATAGTGAAGAATAATACCAGAAGAGGAAAGTAAAAAGAACTAAAATTTGCATAGGAAAAGGGAAGAGAATAAGAGAGGGTGAAAAAATTGTAGAAAATATGTCACACTGCACAGAGGATATATATTCGCGATTACCGTGCCGACCTTTAATCTTCAGATTATGGTTGTCGATGCATACGGGATATTGGATGAAATATCGAGCTCTTTGTCGAGGGAATTTCTTTCTGCTCGTTCTGTGGGCGAAAGAAATCTCAAGGGGGATGAATCGGGACATGTTAGGAAACGGTTCACGTCTTCCCGAGCTTTCCCCGGAAGCAGTTCGCAAACCGCTAATGGTTACATGAATGTTTAACAAGTAGCATCTTGTCCCGTGGTGTTGTGCCATGCACTGTTCTCTGGTTGTTTACTTCTGTATGTCTCGCTTCTTATTCCTGTGAATTTTTAACCCCTCGTATGCTACGCCGGAGTCATTGGTGACTCGTCGATAATTGGTGACCCTCGAGATAAACTCGAGTCAATATGTGAAATTCTGTTCCGATGTAAGACGATGATTTTAAATAAGAAAATAATTTTTCGTCCGAAATACGACGAAAACCGGTCCCGTGCCATCGTCTTATATCGGAACAATAAGCGTGGGTCAGAAATGACTCTGGCATAGGTCTAGATACCCGCTGTTTTATTGGATCTTCACTTTTGAGGCTCGCGCGAGCGGCCTATCGGCTTCTGATTTACCGTTGACCTTCTTTTGTCAAATCTATTGACCCGTGGCTCGATCAGATTTATGCTGAAATTTTTATCTGTGTCGCATAACTTCGCCGCAGCGTTGCTCGATTATTTATTGCTCGATCGGAGTGGTGGTGGAGCTCTGCGCGGAAATTGTTTCCGTCAATGTCGTTCGGGCGATTGTCATGCGACTACAATAATGCACTTGTCATTTGTCACGTTTACGTGAGGTTTTTCTTTCGGACGTTGTATAGTTCGCGTTATTTTTAGTTTTTGTATTCTATCGCGTTACGAAAAAAAAAGATTTCCAACGGAGGAAATTATTTTCGAATTAAGCGCACCGACTGAAGTGGGAATTCGGTCCGCGGGCTGACTTTAAGCGAAAATGTTTCGAGCGCCGACGACCCTGTTCAAAAAGTTTTAATGCATTTCTGATTCGCTAATTTGTTGCTCGGCTCGCCGCGGGTTTCGCAAGTTCCAGACTTCTCCGGCGTTTGATTTGCTTGATTTTTGTTCGAATGAAAGTCTCCCGGTTGAAATGCGTTTACGGGACATTGATTATGCTTTATAGTGATAGAGGAGGCCGTGTCCTCGGCCGTTGAGCCCGCGGTGTGTGTATGTGTGTGTATGCGAGTTTGTAGGGTCCGTTGCGAAACCTTCGGGACAGCCTTGAAGTCTCTTGACACGCTGTGCCAAAATACTTCGGGACTTCATGCTTCTCTTGGTTGTCGAAGTACATCGCTGTCCAAAACTTGCTCGCCGTTCGAGACAAATGGCGCGGATATTTTTCATTTTGAAGTACGCGATTGACTGACGTATTCGGTAAATGTGCTTTTTATCTGTTCCCGGTCGGACCAACTTTCTGTCAGTTTGCGAAACTTGCGGGGAAATTGCGGATACAGTATTCCATTCCCAGGAGAAAGTGGAAAATTTTTGTACTCTGAATCTCGGCTTTCGAAAAGGGATTTTTTAAAATCTCAATTTAATTCAAATTTAATATTATCAGTTTGTTCCGTGAAATAAATGCATGAGAGAGTAGCCGGAATGATAAATAGTATAATAGAATAATTAATAATTGTCTGTATGATGGCAGTATACCTCGGATTATTATTATTATTATTATTCCCAATATTTATTTTTTTATATGTGTCGACAGTAGCAGGAAATTCGTGAAATCTATGTCCCCGCGACGCGATGGCCACGAATAACGTCCTGCTTACGTCATTCCTGTTTTAATATCGAATGCGATTGTTTAACCCTCGACTGGCGAGAGCGTAGGTCACTTGAACATATATGTGTCAACGAGTATAATGCTATTTATTTATAAATTGTAACCCTTCGGGCTGTGGATGGGTCAATTCGCAACGTTCCTTTTAATCACCTTTGCTTTTGTAGAAATGAACAAGCTGTAGCGAAAAATTCGTTTATACAGTACATTAGTTTTTCCATTAATTGAACAGTCGGCCCACACGTTTTTGTAATTTTTCATGCAAGAATGAAGTGGCATTATTTGTTGGAATATGTGTTCGTTCTCATGCTCGGTGACCTTTTTAATATTTGATTCGTACGACATTCTGGATTCTATTTCAAAATATTGGCTATATTAAGAATCTTGACGTCATTTGAAGTAATTTTTTCCTTTGCGAAAATCTTCTACGCGGTTTTGTTAAGGAGTTATTCGCGAAAAACGCGGACCAATCAGAGAGCGGCTACTGCGGACAAATGGCGGCGCTCGGCCAATGCCAGCGCCGATCTTCACGGTATCTGCGTTCCGATTGGTCCATGTTTTTCGGTCGTAGCTCCTTAACGAAGCCACGAAGAAGATTTTCGCAAAGGAAAAAGTTACTTCTAGTGACCTCAGGAATCACCCCTTTCAAGGAAGTACATTTTTGGGGCACCCTGTATACTAAACTTGAAGATTGTAATTGTATTTCCTGTGCAAAATTTGGGGTTGAGGGAGATTTCATACGCAACAACCTAACAACAGCATTTCTAGGTTAGAAACTTCGCGTACTCAAAATTTTTAACTTTTTTTTACATAATCCTGTAGACTTTGACGAGAGAATTCCAAAACCGAAGTTTTAAGTTGAGAAATTCACTGGTTTAAAAGTTATGCGTGTATAAAGTTGATAGATGTTAGGCGTTTTCGGCAGAAGGGGGCGCCGTCAGTAGAGCCCAGCCGCCACTAGATGGCAGCACATGCGAAAAATTTTTCTTCGAGAAAGTGAAATTCTATCATCCTATTGTTCTAGTCCAGTTCTATTATTTCTGCAATGAGGAGTCTTGTAGCTGACGAAGGAAATGTTGTCCTATTCATGAAGAATCCGCTTTCTATTTACGACCCAACAATAAACTCGAAAAAAAAAAGAACAAGCGCACCATACTAGAACACCCGTGAAACAGAAGAAACGTACGGAACATCCCACTAACCTAATATCGGTCTACCATGAAGCGTGCAATAGCGTCCACCGGTAACACAGTCACAAAGTTCGAAAAATAGTGTGTCGTCATAGCGGCGCGGGGAAGAGCGGGGTAGGCGAGTAAAAGCGGGGAAACGAAAGATAAATCTTTTTTTTCTTTTACTCTTCTGAGTTCACGTGTTTCATGCTCGATCATGTCCTCGGTTCGCGCGCTGTTTGTTTGCAGGTTTCTTCTGGCCGGCGTGGCATGCGGCGTGGCATGCCGTGGCGTTCCCGAGGCCTCAATCACGTACTCCATTGACTGGAAAATGTAATCTCGCATCGGCCTTGAACATTTTTATCCCCCGGCAAAAAATAATCGGCGAATATATCATCGGCGTACGTGGCGTTCTATCAATAAACCGTGGCGACGTGTCTGCCACTGTCCGTCATACTCATCGCCGCCGCCATATTTCGCGAACGTGCTCGATTATCGCGCGTACCCTTATCGCACGCTGATAAGCGACGGGGGACACCTGGACGAGACATTTTGGGATTTTTCCCTGGTCTCAGTTCGGTGCAGGGTTCGACACGTTTTATTCGAGATAAGATAACAAATAATCAGCTGAAATATGGCGTTGTTTTAAATAGCTTTGTAATTTTACAGATAACTTCTCGAATTAACTGTCTATCAGCTTCAATGCATTTGCTCTATGCACCTGGTCATCGATCCGTTCACCTAATCTGATGCACCACCGATAACCGTCTCGAGTTGACGATCGAAATAGCTCGATACAGACTCGCGATCCATAATCCACGAAAGATTGACCTCGTTATTTTAGAGCGATGGTCGAGCTACTACGTGTCCTCCAAACTTATTTAACGGCATTCCGCAACGCCGATAGGATCGAATGCAGCGATAGCTGTTCGGTTAAGAGCCTCTTCGCCGCGCAGATGCTCCTTTTAATTTTAAAGAACGTTTTACAACCTTTATATTGCGTAGTAACGCGTTATCTATCGAGACAGCGACCGTAAACATTGCACAAAACCGAAGCAACTTCCATAGGACAGCCTAATGGAAGCTTGAAAGTGTAGATTTATTAGAGCGTTTAGTAGGCTAGGCAGCTTGGAGATTAAAAACGTCCCGGGGTACAATCCTTGTATTTTATCGGGGCCATAATTTCGATTTGAAGGGTGAAATCACCCCTTAAATAAATTTCGCATTTCTATGTGTCGGAGTCATTTCTGACCCACCCCAATATTACACTAGTTTTCTTTCAATATAAGGCATAGTTAAACAATAGTTAAACTAAGGCATAGTAGAAACGTTAAAATAGTTAAACGGTTCCGGGACCACTCAAGATCAGCCTCAGAAGGGTAATCATCATAGGGAATCGTCTTATTGGGATCACCGTATCGGGGTAAAGCGACCAGAGAGAAACGTGTACAGGAATAATTCGTGAAAAGCTGGACAACGATCCCGTCAGATCGAAATCTCGGTGGTCGTAAATCGTCCGGTCGCAGCAAAGAAAAACCGTCGAGATCGATGAGATAATCGGCTCTAGCCCGAAATCGTCCACTTACACGTGCCCGCTTTGGTCACGACCGGGGGACTTTATCCGCGTTATTTATCTACAACAGCCGCGATTAAGTTAACGAGCCGTTCCGTTACTTTTTTCCGGCCGAGCTGAAAATTTGCATAGCAAACGGTACACACACGGCCAATGACGGCCCCCGGGGGAGGACTCTGTCGAAGCTCTTTTCTTTTTTCGGGATCGTTGACGCTGCCCGCTGTGCCCCCTTAATACCGCAATTTCTGTTTCGAGTACCTCAACCCTACAGAATTTTCTCGGAAAAATTGCAAGAATTTATTTTTCTCTGCTAAAAAGATCTGTCTTTAATAATTGCAAGTTGCTGTTGTAGAACCCTTCAGAATTGTCTCTGCGAAATTATTTTTCTGTGTTCAAAGATCAATTTTTAGTTCCGCAAAAATGACAAGGTTAAAATCTATCCCAGACTCTCTACACTTTTGATTATATTGTCGTCCACGTTTGAATATCAAAATTTGTTCAAATATTCGCTTTCATAATTTAAACTGCTCGTTCGTCCAATAGAATTGAAGCCTCAGTTTTATCAAACGACATCCACATTTCGCGCACTCGGTGGATTATTGTTTTCATGTATGTATTTGCATAAAGATGAAACGCAGTGGTTGCATTCGCTGACAGTGTACCCGGTATACCATCGCAGCGATAAAAGCATAAAGTTTTCCGCGATCGGTTTGCATCGGAAACACCGGCGGGAAAAAAACATTTCCGGAAAAACCGACGCAGCGGATCCGCGATGCGAAAAAGTTTAGCGAATTCCGGCGCGGACACTTTCGGTCGACGGTTTTTGCGGGTCGAATTTCAGCCGAAAGGTTTTATGTAGTGGATCGGCGAAGGCTGTACCGTAGGAGTAACGCTAACACAGGCAAATACAGAGCGGCACTGTGTACAACAACGTTCGAATCAACCGCTTTCGATCCACCGGAAGCGGCTCTCGCTTTCTCTAGTTGCGCGGCTCTCTTCGTCAAAGCTGACGGTTTCCGGTACTTAATTGCTCGACCAGGTAGTGATAATCGGTCGGTGGTTTTGACAATGACAAATTACGGGACCGGCATATCGATGGAGTCATTAGCACGCAAGTAGAGCGTGTCTTCCACGTTGAATTCTGAAATAAAGGAGGCTTTGACAGATCTGTAGTCTGAGATTAGGAACGTCGGGTGTGATGATGGGATTAAACAAAAGACGATCCTTCGGGAACAGGGGAGTGTAGTTAGTCAACTGTTGGAGTGACGGGATCTTTCAGTACTTCGTGGACAATCTGAATGCAAATTACTATTTTTCTTTGGCAATCGACATTGGTACAAATATTATATATCACGAGGAGAACACTTTCCCTGTTCGATGAAGATGTTCCACAATTTATTTTATTACTTTCTTTTTCCCTTTTAGTGTCCTCTGTTCGATGAACACGTCCTACGATTTTGTCATCTGTATCGAATGGGGAAGATGTTCTACGGTTTCATCTTCATCTGATGGAGAATATGTTCTACTGCTTTTTCGTCTTCAGTTTAATTTTTATTTTCATGCTCATACTAATGTCATATGCTAATGAGAGGATGCGTGTGATTGCAGATAGTAAAGCAGAGGAAACGAGAAACGCTCACCAATGCGGAGGTGGAAGAGGAGATCGTGGGTCCTGGCGGGCTGATCCAGCCACCCAGCACTCGTTGGCCTGAGTGCTGGTGGAGGAATCGGGTTAGAGGGGGGGTCGGGGCAGCGTACAGATTTGGTGAAGCGGTGTCGTCGATAAGTCTCCCACGTGGGAGGTTCGGTAGATTGGCGGGCATTAGGGAGCGGGCGTTCCACGGGACCCGGCAAATGTGGCTCTGTGTACGGTGAGCCGGGGTTACGGGGGCCGCGGGGCCCGTGGCGGTGGGGGTAGATCTCGTGGCGAGGCAAGCGTGAGGCTACCCCTGAGTCCTCGCACTCTGTGCGCCCCTGGGGCCGGAGGAGGCGCACATGTTCAGACGCAGGGCACCGGGCCCGCCGCAGCTGCGACTGCGGCGACCGGCCCTGCAGGGACCGCGAACAACCCTGCCGGCGAGGAGGGGTCTGGTCTGCCCGACGAGCCTATGGTACGTTACATTCTCTGGTACAGTGATGAGCAACTCGCGGACTGCGGCGGGCCAAAAGTGGAAATCTAATACTATGCGCGGGCCGCAACGAAGACAACATTAAATACGTTGCGTCGCCAGTTCGAATTTCGGTCTGCGTATTCGCTACGGTCTCTTAACGTCTCTTTAATGAATTTATTATTTTAAGACACTGGTACACGCACTGTACCACGACTTAACCACCGAACTTTAGTGTTAAACAGAATATCGCCATATTCGCTTTCCATATCTTTCAAAAATTCTTTAAACTCACGATTTTAATAATAGGTGGAACTAGATTAGACATTTTTAGAACTTTAGCACCCAAATTTTCTTGGCGTAAAGTACAATGCGAAATAGATATTTCACGGCCTGTTAAATGTTTAATATCTTTCGATAATAATCCCGACAAACCAACATTCATACTCGACACTGTCGAATACTAGAAAACACAGCCGAGAAGCAACAACAATGTATCGCAAATCGTGGATGAACCGGGTTCCGTCGGGCCGCAGTCAGTATGCTACTGGGCCAAATGCGGGCCGCACGTTACTCATCACTGCTCTAGTAGATTAGGTACTAGCATCCCCTTCAGGGAGCTTAATCTAGTGGAAAGGGTGGAACTAGCATCCCCTTCAAGGAGCTTAATCTAGTGGAATGGACGGAACTAGTAGTCTCTTCAGCAATCCTCGCCTACTAGTAGACTAAAAGAAAGTAGTAGGAGCACCTGGCATCCCCTTTAGGGAGCCTAATCTAATAGAATGGGTGGATGATGATGTCTGAGAATGATTATTCGACATTGATTATTTGACATTGCCTCAAACGGTTAGAATGGACATGCAAGGGATCTGCCCCTAAAACATGATTGATCGCAAAAGGGCTAATCAATTGTACGGTGTGTGCTTCAGGTACCAGTCGAAAGGGCAGCGCAGCAAGGAACTTGGATATGTTGTGTTCCGTGTTACTGGTTACGGAGAAGCAAAGCGGTGCACAAAGCTCTGCTCACGTTCGCGATGTTGTTGGTTACCAGTCTGCTCGTCACCAGTCCGGTGCTCTTCCTCATCACCACGCTGCCGGAGGGAGAGCAGCCTCGTGAATGCTCGCCCCTGGTAAGTCGCAGAAGTCACCCCTGTTGCACCCCTTAACTTTTAAGAACATAGTTTCGAGAAACTAGCGTATTAAGCGATAAATAATGAGAAGAATTCAACTAAAACAAAGCGTCTTCGTGCCACAAGACTATCTGTTTGCATCTCCGAAAGGTCTAGTACCATGGGTGCAATAGTTATTCTGTGAATATTCTTAAAAATCATTTGGTTCCACTGTGGTTGCAGGAGAATCCCCGCTTAAGAGGTTCGCAGCTTTCTTCGTGTTCCCGAGCAGCTTTTTCTATGCTCGCCGGAATTAAGCAGTCAGGAAACGCGCGTCTCGGTGTCGCGACGGGTTTAATGTCTGCCGAGGAGCTTAAACCGGGAAAGCGGTATTAAAAGACCCAGGAAAACCCGTCGTTCCGGACACCGGAGTAAAATCTCCGGTTGCGGAAATTTCGCAAGACGGTCGTACGCGCGGGCGCGCGAAATAAAATCGCGAACGAACGGAAAACCGAAATTCCGGAATCCGTATTTTCTTCGTATGGTGGATAGCGTTCTCGGCTGCGTCGTAAAACGAAAGTAGAACCGTAAACCGATGGATGGGATCGGGCCCATCGTACGGCGTTCGATCGCGCGGATATTGTAGCTTTTATCGGCGTTCTTTTGTAACGGAGGTGGATCTATTGCTATCGGAGATCTTATTACATCGCGGGCATCTCGATCGAGATGAGCGACGCCGCGGTTTTACGCCGTTTCACTATGGTTTCCCCCGTTAATTCGATGATGAACCGGCTTTTCTTCGGGGTTTGATCTTCCCCTTTCATCGTTGCTATCTCCGCCTTTATATTTTCGGTAATATCAGCTTGCTTTATCCCGCTTCGTTGCTGGTATTTTCATTAATTTAATGGCTCCATAGTGCAATGATTAAAACATTTTTAAAGCGAGTTTGAAGCAAGCACATTCTTGCATATCTCTGCAAAATCGCGACCGAAACCAGACGAGTTGAAATCCAAAATCCTTCGGGACACAATGTACGAATTTTCCGGTCGAAGGATTAACGACAGGGGAATCTCTGCCCTAAGTTATCCCTATCAAACGAATGCGTGGAGCATCTTGATCTCGTGTCTATATATCCGGCAGCTCGAGAACGCTTTGAGCAGGACGCCTGGGAAAACGGATGAAAAACGCGAAAAATCTTCCTTCGAATATTTCTCGTTCCTGAGCGTGTGCCCCCGGGCGATGCCAGAAACATTTTCTCTGTCGTCGGGCTTGATCCTCCGTCGTTCGCAACCATCTTACTACCAAACCGAGTATCTCGACCGAGAAAAATGCTTTCGAGAGAATTTCTAACTGTCCAAACCTCCCCTATTCGATTTATCTACTTCGACCGTGACCGTTTTGTCAATTCTATTCTGTCCGCATACTCCATCCATTCTATCTTACTCGCCTAGTCTACCTACTTCACTCGATATCGTGCATTTTATTCCTTATTCTTGTCTTATCATTAATTATTAGATATCCGTGCAGATTTTCATCCAATACATAAAGTTGGCGAGCCAATTGTAAGAAACGGAAATCGATTAAAAATATAGGCGCCTTTTTGAAGTCCTTGACTCACAATTTGTTTAAACTTCACTTCGGCAACCCATAAATTTTATATTTTTTACTATACAATCCTGCACATGTTAACGAGGGAATGCCAAGAAATCGAAGTTTCAGGTCGAGGAATTCGCTGGTGCAACAATTATGCGCGTTTAAAGTTGAGCGATTTTATCACCACCAGACAATCCGTAAAACAAGTTTAAAAGTTATTTCACTTGTTGACACATGCACCGTGAATTTTTGTATTAATATTCCTACATGCTGTGAATTTATTTTCACCACCAATGTTTTCTAAAAGACTATGCAAATTGAAACACACATAATCCGACCAATAATATACGATAAAAGGCACCAGGGTACGTGGTTTCCATGCAACGTGTTAATGATTTGAAACAGCAACATTCGGCAGCGGATCTGTTAATAAATACGCGAGGCAACAAGCTCTCTCGAAGCCATTCAGAGAATCGAATAAACGCAACCGAACGGAAGATCGTGGCGGGCCCGATTTGAATACAAAGTTATCGAGAGGTTCAAGGGCACTTTCGAGCCCGTAACGGGGCGGCTGAAAGCTCTCTCTTGGCAGGATCCGCGGCATAGCGTTTTCGTTAGTGACGTGCCGCGTTACGGGCGCGAGAGCGCGTGATATACAGGTAACGCGGCCGGCAAAGGACATAAACTCTCACGGTCGAGCTCGTGCGGACAAAACCTGTTACACGGTGGCAAACGGCTGGACAGCCTACAAATCGTCCCGGCTCCATTCATAGCAACCCGTGGCCTAAATCCGCAGGATGACCGACCGAAACTCGCGAATTCGACCGACCAACAGTCGCACGAATTCGCGGGATTGTCCGGCAAACGCGAAAGTCAATGGCGGTGGCCAAAACCCGAGGGAAATTCGCGAGTGAAATTTTCAATCTTTGTACTGTTAAAGGTTCAACAATTATTACTGGTTCCAGGCTGAATTTAATTTTCAAATTTCACGTCTGTAAACTTCGGCTTTAAGAATATCTCACCATCTGACCAGGGAACCTGTAGACTTTTTGAAACATAACAGTACATTCGTGGGGTCATTGTAAACATTCATTTATATTTAAATAATATTTACATAGCTAGAAAGACGATCTTCGTTACGGGATAAATTTTCGTGTAATTTTAAGAATTTGTCATGCTCTGAACAGAATTGTTCTAAAAATTTCAGGCCGCAGAAATTGAAAGGATAAATTGTCGAGTATAGGGAATGATGCAACATAAAATTTCCGCTCGGGACAGTATCAGGAAGCCAGTCGGAAATTACATCACATAAGTTTTCAACCCTAACCGGAGGATTCACCTTGTCCTTCGCAGGGGAACCTTCAATCGAGCGAGAGACCGAGAGGCGATTCGCTTTTGTTTCCCCTCGTAATGGAGTGTAATTGGTATCAGCTGTCAGTGATGCGGTTCTACGGCTTCCCGATAAACATTAGGCAACTGATAATTCAGTTAAAGATCCTTGGACGAGGATCGCTCGGAGCGCCGCGTACACTTGGACGCGTGTTGGATCGACGTCGAATCGATCGAGTTTCGATCAATTCGTTGCTACCGGGGATGAGTTTCACCGGATTCGCACGTTCTCGCAGATTAACCTCTTCAGGGCCGTATTTTTCTACAGTGCGGAAGAAATTGTTTAATCTGTTGCTCGACTCGAAAATCATCAGTTCTTGCGCACGAGTCTTTTCTTTTTATTGTTGTGTGATTCTATAGTCAATTGTCCTGTTACCAGTTTCAATTTTATTTTCTTCTTCTTCTTCTTCTTCTTCTTCTTCTTCTTCTTATTGAATTTTGTATTAGATTAAATATTAGGTCCAGTCTCGAATAATATTTGTTTTAGTGTATCAATTTTATTTATGAGAAGCGAATGATTTAGTTTTGTGTCTTAAGTAATTTTCTTGAATTCTTCAGAGTCAAATTTTTAAAAGCGAAAAGAAAATTATTTAATTTTATATTAGATTAAATATTAGGTTCAGCCTCAAATAATATTTGTTTTAGTATATCAATTTTATTTATGAGAAGAGAATGATTTAGTTTTGTGTCTTAAGTAATTTTCTTGAACTGAATCTTGATTTCTTTTAACTTGAAATAATTTTGATTTAAGTAACCTAATTTATGATGCGCGCTAGTGTCGTCGAGGAAGTTGAAACTCGGAGACTTATTATCGAGAGCTAGCGTTATTAAAATCACCGTGCACCTCTCTTGGGAAAAGTCGACATCGATTTCATCGGTGATCGAAGCTTTCAGGAGTGGCTTCCGGTTTGGATATTCGTTCGGCCAGGATATTTTCGATACTTCGCTCTCGGAACAAGTCATTAACGAGTCTTTCTGACGGCCGAGAAGTGGCTGTTTTTCGAGGATTTTTTGCGGGGAAACTGTCGGAGCTGTCGAAATGAAACTCCGCGCAATTATTAGCCGTGTGTTGAACCTGAGTAGTCCGGCACGTTGGAAAAATTGGAGAAATCAAGACGCGCGTGGAAAACGAGAAAATTATCGGCGCTGAGAACGTGGAAGTTCCAAAAAGTCAAATTCGATTTTTCCTGTTTTTTGACTGCTCTTTTCCGTGAGTTGCATTTCTCAAAAACTCGTTGTATCTACAATTTCGTCTACTATATTAAATCAAATTTTATTGGCCATTTACGAATTAGAAAAAAAAAGAAACATTCCAAAATTTCTCCGCACAATTCGAAGCTCGCTCTACGTAGCGAAAAACTTTGAATAAACAGCACTTCGTATTCACGAACCAATAAAATCGCAAACACAGCGTTCGCAGGATTTTCGATCAAGATTCGAGGAACCAATCCCGCAATCAAACGGCCCTTAATGAATCAGATGAAAATGGATGTTTGCGAATTCGAAAGGAGGTTAAAGGCCAGGTTCCGGTCAATCGCGAGCACGGGATCGATCGATCGTCTCGCGGCTGCCGCGAGAATAGACCGGGGGCGTGCGAAAATAGATCCGCCGCCGGCGAGCATCGTTGTTCGATGTGAATTTATTAATTTCATCGAGTCGGTGATTAATTACCAACCGCCGCCATAGGTGTGTTCGGGGATATGCTGTAGAGCGTTCAATTATCGCACTTTCCGTTACTGGTTGAAAAAAAAAACATTCCAGAGAAAGAAAAAACCAACTATGTGGGTTCGCGAAACTGTGTCGAATAATTGGTTCGGCCAGTCGAAATTCCCGTTTCCATTCGGCGAACGGCGTGTATAATTATCAGGGACGTGGCCGGCCGGCGTTCCCACGGTAACGTTATCAATTATGGTTTAATTATCGCTGACAGGTCGCCCGATAGTTTGTAATCGATGCGCGTTTAGCTGCCTCGCGACGACTTCTGTTCCACGAGCCCGCGGGACCCGGTTTCGCTTCCCGGATGAACTTTTTCATCCCGGATGTATCCCGAAAGTCGGAAAAGTTCGATCGACGAAGGATCTATCGATCAACTTTCTCTGCTTTGATTCTTCTTTATGGGAACATTGATTTTCTGTGTTCGTTTCTCTCTGAAAATAGCTGGTGTTTTGGAATTTTTTTGCAAGTGATTGCCGAATGAAAAATTTTTATATTGTAGGGGAGTGTGGACGCGACTCTTAGGTTTGCGTTATAATTTTTGTTTAAGTCAATGTATAACTTCCTGAATTTTTTAATTTATAAATCTGACGTCTATAAATTCATAGATCTGCCAATTCTGTTGCGAAACAGCGGTTTTATTGCAAGTTTTTTGGGCCATTTAGACGGGAAGATAGACATTTAGACGGGAAGATAGACATTTAGACGGGAAGATAGACATTTAGACGCGTGTACCGCAATAAAGATTATTTATTCTGTAATTTGGAAAATATAGTAACATTTGTGGACGATCACTCACTGTTGCTACAATTAAGAGTGTCATGTAGGGATTTATTTTATGGGACATTTCGAAGCGAGGGTTTGCTATAGACTGCAACTGACTATCGCTCTCCTTGCTCGAGGTTATCTTGCTGTCCGCCTCCCAGCTGTTAAATATTCAGAGAACTAGAATTCTCTTGTTCAACACCGAGATGACAGTAGATAGAACCATACTCGACGTCCTGGTTTTCTTGAGGACGGAGACAAAGTAGGGGAAACGTCGTTTCACGTGCAGCTGTAAATATTGAATGTTTGGGGTTGTTCAGCCTCTTGAAGTACTTTCGCAATTGAGTTGCGTCTTACAATAGAAAATAAGCATACGCGACAATCGCCTAAGATGATCATTAAAGAACTTACAATTTACAATTAACATGATTCTTTTCAGTGAAAAGAAAATATATAAAAAATATTTAATTCAAAGAAAATACGATTTTTCACAATTTCAATTTGGTCGATAGTGTATTTTGAATGCATGTAGAACTTTTTCTGAATTATCTTTAAAATATAACTATAGAGTTGGACTGCTCAGTTTCTCAGTTGCTTCAGTTAAGTGTCACGAATCGAAACGTACATCGAAAATACAATCAAGAGTTTGTGCAGAAAATATTCTGCTCAGACTAATTAAAAAAAAGGGGTAAGTTCGCATGAAGTTTCACAGGCTGAAAAAAAACTGAAAACGTGCGAACTCGTAAAATGGCGGAAGTAACGTCCAGTCCAGCCGAGTTAAAGCACCGTGAAGGTGTCGAATATATTCAACGAACCAAAATCGAAGCCCTCGGGCTTATGGCCGCCGGTGTTCCAATTAAACAACGGTTCGATCTGCCTGGTCAGCCGTGTGGCATAAAAATCCGTGTGTGCGAACACATTTACGGGGCGCGAACGATTCGAATCGAAGATGGCTTTCTACCCTACAGAGGCCCCTGCCAGCCATACTCTCGTTTATGGGAATCCCAAGACGCGGGGAATCTTCCACGTTCCCATTTTCAGGTCTGAATTAGATTCTCGATACTCTTCGATTCTTTTTCTTGGAAATCTCCTCCGTAGCTTCGGGAATCGTCGGGAAAACGGAAGTCCAATAGAAACCACCCCGTGTTCTCGAGTCTCTTCTTTCGAGCGTTAGAAGTCGATTCGGAGGATCGATCTCGACGATTAATCGCGCACCGAAGCTCCGAGGTAATCCGCGATCAATTAACCCGGCGCTTTTCGGGCACATCATCCCCCCGGTTCCGGGACTGCTAATAAGTTTGCAGTAATTACCGGGGGCCTGGTTAGAGGGATTCTAATCAGATTGCCGCTCTAACGTGTTCGACAGAGCCGGAAGTGGCATGTGAAACTACTAATTATGGCGATGGACACGCGATTGGACGGCGGATGATCAAACATTATATTTGCGATCTATTCATCTAAACATAGATCTTTCTGATTTTTTCTTATAACACGTTGACTGACATGTCACCCATATAACGGAATAATTTTTCTAGACTTTAAAATGAATTTTTACGTTAATATATTTATTGTACCAAATTTGATTAGGGTCTCTAAAATGCGAGACAGTTGGAGGAATACTCAATATCATACATTTAATTTAAACAATTTTTATTTTATTAAATAACTTACTTTGATTTCATGGAATTTTTGAGGTTCTGTTTTGCCAGTCAAAGTGTTAATGGAAAGAAATATCGCACGATCAAAATTCTTTTTGGGCTGTATTTGTTAACAATTTTGAAAGAAGTATGCAAAATTTGATACGTTGAAGCGGTCGCGTGGGCCGCAGACAATTTTCGTTCCGCGGGAAAGGGATCGGCGTGTGCTTCAGGGTTTCGATGATTTATTCAATATCCAATATTCAGCCGACGACAGACAATGGATTTGGAATGAAAGTCTTCGGTCGTTTGGCCGCGAAGCGACGCCGACGTGTGCGACGCGACGGCTCTATCGGATCGCGTCGGGACGCGGCACGTACTGCGAACCCCGACGAAGCCGTACCCACCAAGGTAAGGTTTCGAGGAGAATGTCAACCCTTAGGCGGGGTCAGGGTTTTACCCCTCATCCTGACCTTATCTCTCGCGAGTCTCGGGATTTCTCAACCACGCCGAAATCCTTCTTCCACTTGCCGATATCATCGTGGCCCTTTGGAACCGCGACGCTTCATCCTGTCTGACTAATAGCCGACCGCGACTACTTCGAAACTGTTCCTAATCGTGACAGAGTTTGTATCGTTGGGTCTAGATTATTCTTTTTAGTGTGTTCAGTGGGAATGTCTCATAGGAATATAGTGGAGAGGTTGTAGGGAGAATAGGATAATTTCTTTTGTCTGATTAATTTTGGACCTGGACTACTGTGCGAATATTTTTAGTCGTGACAGTGGTATTTATTGTTGGGTCTCAATTATTATTTTTAGTTCATATAGTAGGCATGTAAAATAGGAAAATAGTGGTGAGGTTGTAAGGAGAATAGTTTACTCTTTCTAGTGTATGATTAATTTTGGACCTCGACTACTGTCCCTTTTGATTCGTTCTTTATCGTCACGTTCCGTATGATTGCTGGTTTGAAATTATTATTTGCGACGTATTTATCAATTAAATTAAATATATGTAACAATATTTCCTCGCGTCTGACAAATCACTGAGCAATTCTACTTAAATTTCAATCTCACCGTTATTAACCTTTGATCAATTCACCATTCATTATGATTATAATTATTCCTAATCTTCCACTTGAATATTATGTGAACAAATGTCTGAGACACAACAATACACGCATCCCCGTCGAAATAATCCCCAGTTCCCTGGAACTCGACTGAAAATCCCCCAAAATTACTTGGGAGCGAGCTAACATCGAAAAATGAACCGCCCAGAATCCACTCTGCCTTTTATCAGCCACGTTATCATCCCTGTAACCACTAAAACCATCCCTGAAAGCGATTTAAGCCAAATCCTCTCTCCGCCACTAATTAATTATGTATTCGCAACACCGGGACGACGCGGGCACATAAATTTGCATGCGTCACACAGCGTCGGGGATCGGAATTTTTCCGTCAAAAGGGTGAACATCCTTGAAAAAGAAGTGAAATGGAAACTGAAGTGGCTTTCTGAAGGTTTTCATTCCTCGCACGAGGGAGAAAGAGGGCTGTCACGCGACGTGAACAAATTTCATTTGCATTATGCGAAACGCCGCTCTCTCGTCTAAGCAGAAATTTCGCGTCGATCTCCGACGCGCACGTGCCACTACGATCTGCCTCTCTCTCTCTCTCTCTCTCTCTCTCTCTCTCTCTCTCTCTCGACCAGAAATATCCCGGTTGGGACAAGGCGAGTACACATACCGTTCGTGGGAAAAGCCCCGTTCACGGCCATCTTGGCCCGGGATGTGATTTAGATAGAGCGGTAGGCCGTGCTCGGAATATAAATTGAAAACACGCCGGTGTAATTCAATTCTCTGTAACGGGGATGCACTTTTACGCCCGGCGGAAAACTATCGGCGGGAAACTTCGAAAATTGATGTTACACCGTTCCGTATAATTCCCATTAAATGGCCCCGCTCAAGAAAGTCGAGGTCGCCGCCGTACATAGTCTTCGAACTTTCATCGTCCTCGAACACATACAACTTTTGTTCTAAACGCCTGATCGATCTCCCTTCTAACGTTCTTCTTTCAGCCTTTGTCCCCTATTCGAATGTTTTCCCATTGTCTTCTGGTGCTTTCGTTCTTTATGTTGCAGATTTTCTTTCTCCCTACCATTCTCGCGACGCTCACGTTCGTTTCAACGGTCCGCGATTCTCTTCTGGTGTTTGCGCCTTGTAAAATCGTTCTTCACATTGTTCATTTCCCTTTTGATACTCTTTCGGCGTTTGTTGCAAGCGTACAGAATCCGTTGAAACAGAAATTAATTCGGCGAAACCGCGTGCGAAGCAGGGGGTGTCGAATCGGAATCGCGAGCAACGCGATAACAGGGTGTTTCGTCGGGCATCAAGGTCGAGCATGAACGCCCTTCAGGCGCCTCGATAACTGATAAACCCGGCGATAACACGGTTCCATGTTTACCAGCCACCGAAATCGCGGCGGGGGTGGTCCTCCAATCACAACGATTCGCCGCGGACTCGTTTAGGGGCTCGAGCGTTTCTCTCTCGACAGGGATTTATGGCCTTTGATCAGAAGTTCCAGCTTTTGCCATACGATTTCGTTTCCCTATTGAAAACAACATGTGATTTACGACGAGACTCGATCGACCGCTCTCCGGATAGCGAGCGCGTAAGAATCGCCCGGTGACGTCTATTTGCTCTTTCCAACGTCGCATTCACTATCGATCTAACTGTGTAGATCGTCGAATGTCGACCTTGATCATTTTTCATTATACTTTTTTTTTGTTTGCAATTCCGGTTAGATGCGTGGGGTGGTTGCTTGGTTCAATTAGATCCCGGCTCGCACGCTATGCGACGAACTCGCGAAACTCGCCTAACGTTCGTCCGGTGTGCCGGCGTTAATGGAAGTTCCTTCGCGGCGTCGATCCCGATCGAGAGTTCGCCTGGAACGACCGCGAGACCCTTAGAAATCGAATCTTCGACCCAGCTTCCCTCAGGCCGGATTTCCATGTCAGCCGGGGGAATGCGCTCGGATTCACAGCCTCCGGAACGCGTCGGGATCGACGAGCGGATTTATTCTGCCCTACAGGCTGATTCACGACACGCGCCAACGTTCTGACTCGGTTTTCCGAGTGATCCGTCGCTGATCTCTCCGATTTATGCAAAAATTAAAATTGTACGAGTCAATCTCATGGAAGAGCAGTTAACCCTCCGTATGCTATGTCATTCGTGAATTTTATCTCGAAATAAGAAAATAATTCTTCTTCGTTCGAAATAAGACGACAGCCGGTCCCGAGCCATCGCCTTGTATCGAAAGAAAACTGTAGGAAATATCGGCGTGGGTCAGAAATGACTCCGACATACAGTCACTCCAACTAATATTGGTACGCTCTTAAAAATCGCATAACATTCTCAATATCGGTGTATACTACTTTTTGAGAAGTTGGAACAATTGGTTCGCTTACATAACGTGAGAAAAATGTTTGATTAAAATTACAATTGGTCGAAATTGCAGTATGTTGAAATTGTTGTATTTTGTAACTTTTTTTGCGGGCTTATATTAAAAATTTAAAAAGTACGTTTTGTACATCTGTATCATTTATAGATATTCTGAATATTTCATCTAAATCGGTCAACATTGCACTGAGCCACAAACGTTTAATGATGAAAGCTCAAAGGCGAAAGTCGCAGAATTTTGGCCTTTTCAGGGAATTTCGCCCTTATGTGATAATTTTGAAACATCTGTAGGTCATTGCAACGTTGACTGATTTAGATGAAAAACTCAGAATATGTATAATTGATACAGATGTACAAAACGTACTTTTTAAATTTTTAATATAAAGAAGCATTAAAAAGCATAAAAAAGTTGCAAGATACAACTGTTAGTACTCCCTCTGCAATTTCGGCCAATTGTAATTTTAATCAAACATTTTTATCACGTTATGTAAGCGAACCAATTGTTCCAACTTCTCAAAAAAGATAGTAGTTTTAGTAGTAGTAGTTCTCAAGTAGTATACACCAATATTGACAATATCATGAAATTTTTAAGAGCGTGCCAATATTAGTTGGATTCACTGTAGGCCTAGAATTCGCAGGAGTACGAGGGGTAAATAATTTTAATTAGTCGAGGACAACAATTCGATTCTTCTGTCTTCGCAGTTTTGTGTGTTGCATTGCCAATCCGTTTTTGTCGCAACAGCGTAAAATCTAGCGTTCCATCTGAAATGACCGATTTTCGTGCTTGGAAGGGAAAATCTCGGTCGTTATTGTGCAAGGAGGCATCGCGATCCGAAAGTTGAACTCTCTCCGAGCCGATCTTTCCAGTCTAATGTAACTGGGTGGAAGCTTATCTGGCGGAACTCCATGAAACTAGTTCCCCGGCATTGGCTGTCATCTATTTTACTCGGCGCTTCGAGGATAGATATCTATTTCTCCCGCGCTCTCTTTCCCGGCGAGCCGTTTCCATCAGCACCGGGAGAATTTAATACCGATAAGAGAAGGAGAAGATCACGTCGGAATTAATTTCACTTATCCACGAAGCTTCTTCGGCTTCTGAGGGGATCATTTGTCACTGTCAAAAAGAAGAGAGAGAGAAAAAAAAAAAGAAAACGCACGCTATGCGCCCTGTACGCGATCGACAACTTCGGATCTCCCGTGACAGACGGAGAGTTTTCCTTTGACGAGATCAACGATCCTGGATCTACGTCACAAAGTGCTGTGGACTCTGTAGATGATCGATCACATTGAGAAGTTAATTATCCAATCTCACTGTCGGTACTTTACAGGCTCGGTTTTTGAAATATTCTGCTCGAACTAGCAACGGAAAATGTCCTCCTCGAAAATGAAATGTTGTTCCTCCTTGTGCACAAAATAATGCGACAGTCAGAGAATTAAGTGAACAAGTCAATGTTTATGACATCGTAAACATTGATGCTACAGTCGGACAATTGAACCCAGGAACCCAGAAAATTTTAACTTTTTACTATACGATCCTGCTCAACTTTGAACACACATAACTTTCGAACCAGCGAATTACTCGCTCCAAAAACTTCGATTTTCGGCATTCTCTCGTCAAGATGTACAGCCGAAGTTAAAACCATTAAAACAGTCTAAAGATGAAGCAATAGGTCAATGCTCATTTCGTGTAAAAATTAACACAAGTATCAAAGAATTGATATAGTAAAAATAAGTGAAGCTAATAATTTGGAAAACGGCACTTTTGGCAATAATAAGCTAATTTTTCTTCGATTGAGGATCAGCAATGCCAGCTGATACCACAGGGGCGGATTTACGACGTTTCTCTCCCCGATTTCTCTGCAATTTTTTCGGTTATTTATCTTGGTAGGAGTTTACTCGATTCGCCATTCGTCTCGTTCAGCAAAGACACGCGGTTTTCGGTAACCGAAGAAAGGACATGTCGTCGCATTAAACCGGAACAGAGGGGGCCAACCGCGACCTCTAACTCCTTTCGGCCGAATTGAATGAACCGCGGGAAAAAACATTCGTTTCTTCGGTCGGTTTAAAAGTCGGAACTCGGAGCGAACTGTGCCGTCGCACGAAGACGAATCACTGAAAGAAAACGCGGAATGGGACGCTTTGAATGGGCTCGTCGGGCAAATGCATTTGTTATCGGGGAAATGGGTACCTCGTTCCGCCCAAAGAAGCCGCCTGGGAAACGTTTCCTCAGTTAGCTTTCGAACTGCGAGCTGTCATATCTTGAGAAATTTCGAGAAGAACGAATATTTGCTGATGCTCCCTACGGAAATGAATCGATGTCTGATCGAATCTCAGGAGAGTGGCGAGCTCTTTCAAATGTCTGAATCCGAAGAATAATTAGTTAAAAAATATAGCACTGCGAGGAGTTATGAAAAATAGAGAGAAAAAAAGAGGAAAGAGCGGAAGGGATGAGAAAATATTTTGAGTGTTCAGAACTCGAATAACCGAGAGTTATTCCCCCATAAAGTGTTTCAAGAAAATAGAGAAATTAAAATTAAAAATTAAAGTAGACATTTGAGGAATATGGGGATTCAGGAGAAAAATAGAGGAAAGAGTGTTTTAAGTAAACAAAAATTGTACTGCAAGGGGTTAAGAAGAATAGAGGGAAAAAGAGAGGATGAAGAAGGAAAGGAATGAGAAAATATTTTGAGTGAAACAGAACCCGATTGTGTTTCAAGAAAATAGAGAAATTAAAATTAAAATTAAAAATTAAAGCAGACATTTGAGGAATATAGGGATTCAGGAGAAAATAGAAGGAAAGAGTGTGAGTGTTTTAATTAAACAAAAATTGTACTGCAAGGGGTTAAGAAGAATAGAGGGGAAAAGGGAGGATGAAGAAGGAAAGGGATGAAAAAATATTTTGAATGAAACAGAACCCGATTGTGTTTCAAGAAAATAGAGAAATTAAAATTAAAAATAAAAATTAAAGTAGACATTTGAGAATGAAGGGCTTCAGGAGAAAAATCGGAGTGTGAGGGTGAAGGGGAAGGGCGGTAATATATTTTCGAGGAGTAGGAACGCAATTAGGGAGTCGGGATTCGATTCGCCACCGTAAAGGGTCCCCGAAGAATGGCGGCACGATAACGACTTTGAATTTTCCAGGACGAGGCGTGCATCAGGGAGCGGGACGGACCGGAGGGTGTTTGCGAGTCGAAAGCTTGCGAGGAAGCCTCGAAGCGGATGGTGGCGTTCATGAAGAAGGGGGTGGATCCTTGCAAGGACTTTTATCAGTTCGCGTGCGGCGGTATTCGCGATCAGCAGCCCTATCAGCCGAGCTCGAGCTTCAACATGCTTCAGGCGAGGATCGACGATCATCTTCACAGTGAGTACAGAACCGTTTTTTTCCCTCGATTAACCTGACGGAATTTACGTCGCCGAGGCTGCGATATATCGGTCGAGAGTCGCATAAATCGGGCGCGATCATAATAAAACGGGAATTTATTTTCCTGTCATTGCAACTCTCGCAAAACCAAATCGAGGGAGACAAGTATTGGAAACGGTAAAAAATTATGCAGACTTGGATCACGACATTTGGACAGGTCTGTAATAAATTGGCAGCTAAAAGTTTATGGCAGTCCGAATATTTGTGAATATTTCTAATTTTTAATTTCGGTCGATTGTAATCAAATTGAAAATTCTGCCAAGAACAGGAATGTAGGACGGAGATAAATATTGAAAATTGTGGAAAATAATTCAGAATAAGATCCTTCGAAATTAGACTACTTCTTAATTTTAAATTTCGTTCGTTCATGCTCCTAGAGTGGAACATATGATTGTGGTATGCGCCGGGAATGAAACGTTGGAGAATTTAGCGGTAAAAATATTTCGTCGGATTTCCCAGAGAATATCGGCCGGACTGTTTTCCGGCAATTTTCCGAAAGTATTCGATTTCGTTCGTCCGAGACCGAAAAAAATATTGACCAGTATTGTTAACGGAACGCGGACAGGTTCGCTGCAATTAAAGCGATCGATGGACCAGCATTTTACACCGTGGGGATATATCCTCACGGCTTCAATTAATCCGAGTCGAAAATAAATGCGAAATAACTGCGGGAATTTGTTTCAATGAGATCTCGATGGGATTTCGGACTTGGGCGAATAATCGGCTCAAAATGATCGATAATATCCCTGGAAACACCTTTCGAAAACGTCATGAAACGAAGAATTAATTCGAACGGCTCCGAAACCCGTAATCGTGGATTCAATTCATTAACTACATTTCTGCAGAAATCCTTCTACCGTCTGCCGAAAATATTTTAACGAAGTTTACGCCAATTATTTATTTATGCGCTGATAAATCTTCGAAAGCAGTCAAAAAATTGCAAGCCTGCAATACCCGCTTGTGGAATTGTTGAGAATCATGTTAGGTGAATAACCATAATTAGGTTGCAGACCTAATGTGCTGTGACATAGATCGTGTAGGGCTACTAATATACTACTAAATACAGTTCGAATTCCAACGAATTAACTATTTTAACGGCCGCGTTAAAAGGATCTGAGCTCTGTCTTTCTCGCGAGCGCGTTTTCTTTTCAGAAAAATGGCGGAATGAATTCGCAGACTCGGAGACGCACGATCCGCGGCAGATCGTTCGACGGTCGCTTTTCCATTCCGACGACGAAGTTAGCCTGCTTTCATTTCCCCGTCTCGGTCCCTTCGACGACCTAAATCAGTCGGTCGTGTCCTCGGAAGCGTGGAGCACCCGGCCGTGGATCAAAAGATCGCTCTTGAAAATTTCGTTCGCGAGCGAGCGAGCTCCGCCTTTGACTAATCCCTCCTTTCTGCGAGAGGAAAGATCGCCCGGAGGAGATTTTCCGTCGTGCGGGAGTGTAAAGGGCTAGAAAAGGAGGGGCTGTAAAGGGTGGAAAATGAGGAGAGCGAGGGGACCGTGTGTCTCCCCTCCCACCCCTCGTCTTTTCATGCCGTTTCCTCCGGGGGGGATATCGCAATCTGTTGCTCGCCGCGTTTTTGATGGCCCCGTTAACGAGCCGCGGATAATTGAATGCCGAGCCGAAGTTAATCGCGCTTTTACTGGCTTTCCTCCCTCTATCTTTTTCGACCTCTTCCTCCTTCTCTCCCTTTAGGGCTCCCTCGACGGTAGACCAATGATTTGTAGCGAAGCGGGCTTCATATACTGCCAATTACAGGGGCTAACTGACCGCCAGTCGCTCCCCTGCGCTTTCATCGAGCTGTACTACTTGTGGCAGTCGAGAAAGACCGTGTAGTCATGACCGTAGATTTTTCGGAATTGACGTTTCTCTGGTTTTTTGAATTTAGGAATTCTATCACTTAGGAATTCTACCCCTTAGGAATTCTACCCCTTAGGAATTCTACCCCTTAGGAATTCTATCCCTTAGGAATTGTATCCTTTAGGAATTCTATCCCTTAGGAATTCTATCCCTTAGGAATTCTATCCCTTAGGAATTCTATCCCTTAGGAATTATATCCCTCAGGAATTGTACCCCTTAGGAATTGTACCCCTTAGGAATTCTAACACTTAAGAATTCTATCCCTTAGGAATTCTATCCCTTAGGAATTCTATCCCCTAGGAATTCTATACCCCTCAGGAATTTATTTTATTTATTTAGCCCTTTAGTTCTCGTACCCCTACCGTTTCAAATCGCAAATCAATCTGCGCTCCAGTCGTAGCCATATTTTTCAGAGACCGTTAAGGGATGAAATTATTGTGCGGCGCACTCTGGCTCCCCCTTTTGCAGACTCTTTTTCTTGGTTTCGTACTGGATTTATGGACAGTGCTTGCATATCTGTATTTATTGCTGTAGGTATGGCAAGCCAGATTTATAGTCTGTCCATACAGAGGTAGATAAAAGTGTATTCATACATCGAAGAAATCGTACAAAAGTCGAAGTCGTGAATGGTGAACGAATAATTTGTTGCAGACAAATGTTTTATAATATTTACAGTGACGATCAAAGTGTGACGAGTTTGTGTTTCAATTGATCAGTAAATAACAGAATATGAACTTCGTATTTATGCGTTTTTAATATCGCAGAAAATTAAAGTACACGTTTTGTTGCGTGTAAACGTTACATCACTTTCTGTGTTTAATAACAGTGATGTTGCATAAGGATAGTCCGCATTGGTAGACATGGTATAAAATTGAAAATATTTCCTGTAGCATTACATATTTTTTTTTTTTAAATAGTGTTCCAATATTTTTTTGTTCAAACTGAGACGAAGAATCGAATAATATAAAAATTATTCCAGCTCCACTTGAAATGAGACGTGCAATTGCACTTTGCAACATTGTTCTCCAGAGGTAGATGAACAATGCAAATTGTCCTCCAGAGATTGCCGAGCGATTGTTCTCTGCAATTTATTTTCGTCTGCGACGGAATAACCCAACCTAGTTGCTAGAACCACTCCGTATATTATATATTATTATATAATAGACATTGATTAGAATTATTCTAAATTGTACATATACAGAAGTAACTGTCATCGTTACGCCAATCAAAGTCGCAACTAGGAACAGTAATATTTACGATGCCGTAAATATGGTGTTCATATTCCTCTGTAACACATTATTCTTCGCTGTAATGCAAGATTCAGCATTTTTTCTGTAACAAAACGAACGAGATAAATGAGACTGCACTGTATGATGAAATATACGAGCAGTACATTTTTTCGTTGTGCATATTTTCCTTTTATAAAAAGTAATATATCAGATGCATCCAGAGTATGTGAAGTAGAAAAACCTTCCAAAAAATTAGAAAATATTTTTATGAAAAAATAAATTTAAAATTTACACTCCAGCTCGGTGCAAAAATTGAGGTAGACAATATTCACAGTCTCAATAATTTTAAAATTCGGCAAGCAAATAAAATAATAAAATATTTAATATTTAATTCATAATTATATAGTTTCTAAAAGTATGGCCTGTTCTAGAAGCCACAAAACGTACGTTTCGCGAAATCATGTCGCGTCACGTAGAAAATAATTGCCCCCGTTCCGAGTTGAACAATTTCGACGCATTCGGAAAGAAGTTTCCTCGTTCGAAAAGTTAATGAGAGTTTTATTGTATACCGTTCACAGCGCAAAACTCTTAACATTGATTGTCTCCGTTAACGAATACACCCCGCAGAAACAATGGGGAGCGCACAAACGGCAAATTGCCACTGTGGAACAGATTACGCGCGACGAAATTCGATGTGACATTATAGCGACTGTTTACTCTTAATCACGAGCCGTTAATTGTTTATCCGCCGGCTAATGTTTAGCCGGCCTCTGTTTACGACGATCGTGCACGGCCTCGAAAAATATCGTTGGCAAGAGATTCGCCCGTTACCGAAGCGATACCGACGGCTGACGCGAAGTTGCGTCATTCGCTGCCGAACGGAAGGGTAGGGAGGACGTTACGCAACTGAAAACGAACTTGAAACTGTTGTTAATTCCCGTTAATTCGTTAATCTTTTAATCCGTTTGCCGGAGCCCCGAGCCCGGACGATGTAAGTCGCACTTCTGCCATTATACGAGAGAAAGTTCGCGAGAAAGTTTTGTGAATCCGGTAAAAACGGATGACTATGACTAGCATAAGGGTAATTTAATCATTTTTCAACTCAATAATTTCTTTAGAAATAAGTAATATAAGCGCGTCAGTTGTCACCCCCTTACTCTAGGCTTTATGCAAAATAAAAATTTTATTCTTTAACATTAGGTTTACGGAGCACCAAAAGTGACTATTTTGCATTATAGAATTTTTTTTTCTGGTATAAAGTCCGCAGTTTAATAATAAGTGGATAGTGCAATAAACAGAGGAATTATTTTCAAAATTTAATGGGAAAGATAATTAGGGAGCTTTCCGATGGAAATTGTGAACAGTTAATAAGGGTTTTAACGTTAATTCTACGAAGCGGCGAATGAAAATTAAGTCTCGTTTGTTCCTCAAGAATATTAGTCGCCCTGGAAATTCCCAGTTTATGTTCATGCTCGTTTCACGGTTTAATCTGACCAATTATACTTGATTCACGATACTTCGAATGAACGTGCGAGACGCGGTCACGGAGAAATTCAAATTTCATAGCGTGTTCGAATCAGAGAAAGGGTGTATTGCGAATTTTGAATACTTTCGAGCATTTAATTTGATTCGACTTAAAATCGAACTCGATTTAATTTACTAATCTTACAAGCGAATCTCCAATGTTACGGTGTAAACGGTTCGGCTTTAAAGTACGATTACACTTGATTAATTTCGAGGGCCAAGAATTAATTCGCACATCTACTAATTTCGAGCTGTTTTCGCAGACTCGTACAACGCACACTCACACAGGCCGCTCGTAGACGCAAGCAGGTGTGAAATACGCGAAATTGTTGGAGCAATAAAAGCTCTACCGTTTCTAATTGTGAGCGCAGAGGAGGAGAGCTTGCGTTCCAGCAACTACATTGTTTCGAAAGGGGAAAGAACGTTCTTTAGCTTGGCGAAGGTGTTGCTATTTCTCGTGGAATAGTTTTAGCTCGCTTTTTCTAGTACCGTGATCATGCTGCGGTTAATTGCAATCTGCAAATCTCTATGCATTTGTGATAAACGCTACCAAAATTATACCAATTCCCCTGCAAATATTGTATGAAAATTTAACGACGCTTTCCCCGGGTCGAGGAAAACGGTAATTAAAATTTCCAAAAAAATTTTAACGATTCACTTTTTCTCAGGGTATCAAAATGTCTACCAAATTTATCTCAAAATTGGGATTCTACAAAAATTAGGATCTGGGTGCTTGCAGCCTTCTTTGCTCCAACTTCTCAAAAAACAAAAAGTTCAAATCGATTCAACATTAAAAAACTGATATTGTATGAAAATTTAACGACGCTTTCCCCGGGTCGAGGAAAACGGTAATTAAAATTTCCAAAAAAATTTTAACGATTCACTTTTTCTCAGGGTATAAAAATGTCCACCAAAATCTCAAAATTGGGATTCTACAAAAATTAGGATCTGGGTGGTTGTAGCCTTCTTTGTTCCAACTTCTCAAAAAACAAAAAGTTCAAATCGATTCAACATTAAAAAACTGATGGTCCTTTTGTAAAGAGGCTCGGAGGCACGACACGTCGTAATTTGTTGCTTGCTCGCAGGGAACTGTTTATTTAACAAAATCTAAACGTAACATACATTTATTAACGCAACGCACAAATCAATAAAATGATATATAACAGACAAACATATGAAACACACTCAGTCATCTACACGGTGGTATAAACATTCTTACACTTTTAAAAGTGGCCGAATATTACTGCGAGTCCCTGTAGATTAAAGTTTCAATAAAAATCTGAATAAACGTGATCTTCGCCATAAACATCGCGTTCGGTGTAAGGTAGTTTCGCTATTAAAACGCATAATCCCCGAAGTCCAAGAACACTAACGTCGAGCCGTAAAAAACGACGTTGATGTTGTCGAAGAAACTCGGCTCTGCTATCGATCTTCGGGCGGTTAAACGGCGTTCCGTTTAGGATAGCATTTAGGATCGCATTAGGCAACGGAGATTAGGCTACAAGCGGACTGAGAATGGGTGCCGGGCCATCGACGGCGGCCAGAACTTTCCGGTCTAACGGCTAGATAAACGAAAGCTTTCCGTGGCTGCGTTTGGGGCAACGGTGGAAACGTACTTTGGCGAATTAGAGCAACCTCGCAGAAGGGTATGGGTGATGATTCCAGGGGGGTGGGGGCAGAAAGGGGTTGAAATTATCGAAATCCCGGTATTTCCTGTTGCCCCGACCGACCGGTCCGGTAAACAGAAGAGACGACGAGTGTGTGTGTGTATGTAGGTCACACGCGATTAAAAGAGCGCGCTGGAAGATGCATACGTCACGCGGCGAGCTGGCGCAGGCCTTGAAGAACAAAGTTACCGGGCAGCGACGACTATGCCCGCCGAAACGTTGCATACTCGGCTCTCTTTCTCCCGTTTTGTTCTCGCGTGCAACGCCCCGGAAACCGTCGTGTTCGCTTTTGTTAGATTTTGACAACTTGCGGCCGACTTTTCGCAAAACCGCTCGACTTTCAACGCGCGCCGGCTTTTCCGCTCTGTCGCGGTCGTCGGACGCGGTCAAATAATTCCCCCTCGAGCAACAGCTGCCGTCCCCTAATCGCGGGAACATCGTCTCCCAATTCTGCGCTGGGGAAAGCTATTCACCCCGGAACGCTGCTCGAAAGACCATTTAAACATTGTTGTTGTCCGAACACCCTTCGGTGGAAATTGATGGGAGAAAGCTGCCGGGAAATTGTGACCTTGAGTCTCAAGGTCGAAAGGTCAACGGTATTTTTTTGTTGCGTCGTATTCTACTCGTCACAAGGATGAAAAGTGCAACATGAACCACAGGTGTCAAAACCCTATCGTTCTCTTAAAATGTTATGCTAAAATCAGTTTGACAGTAACTTGTTTAACATTGATATAATTTTTGAAGAGAACCGTCGCGTTTTTTGACCTGTGGTTTCTTCTGCACCTTTTATCCTCGTGAAGAGTAGAGTATCATGCAAAAGAGGAATGGGTTGATCGTTTTTGACCTTGAGATTTAAGTGAAAAGCAGAACTGTACAATAGAACTGTACTACTATACTTTTCTCCCCAACGTTTCTTCCCCTTTCGCTCCACTTGCTCGAGAGTCGATCGACAGAGACAGTTTCCTCGTCATTATGAAAATTTCCGCATTGCCGAAATAAGAAGAAGCTCAAGGTCGTTCGAAATAAAGGTCCAAGGGTATCTTCCTAAATGCACGCGGCGTTCTCAAAGCTCGTCACCGGCGACGGTCATTCAATAATTCATCGTTCGCTCTGCTCACTTCTCCGCGCGCGTCATTCGATTCGAATCGTTGCTCCGCCGGCGGGAAATTCGAACGTCGCCGGGATCCTCGCGGTTCCATCGACACTGTTTCCGCATGGAAAAATAAACGGTGACCTCATAACGCGCCCCTCGCCTTTGTTTAGAAAAATAGAGGCAGTAGAAAACCAAAAAAAAAAGAAAAAAAATGCCAGTTTCGACGAGAAAGCTGGCCGCGCCGTTCGAATAAACGAGAATGAAAACGTCGGGGAACACGTTATCCCGTAGTAGCCCATGGAGATGGATAAACATCCTCGTTGTCGCGTGAAATATTTCTCTTTCAACGTTTCGGGAAAAAACGCTTTTCCTGTCTGTCTCTCTCTCTCTCTCTTGCTCTCTCTGCTGATCTTTTTTCGGCGGGGAACAGGAAGAAAGCCGCGGATCCGTGTAGCACGTTCTTCGTCGAGAACCGAGAAAAGCTTGCCAGAGAGTCGAAAGTCAACCCGAGCTTTGTTCCCAGCGAAACACTTGGCGCCAGAATTTTTTCCCCCACGGGTCCCTTTATCTTCTTGCCGCTGATCCTTGCACGGGTTTCAAACGGATACCCCTTTCTCCCTTCTCTCTCTCTCTCTCACTCTCGTTCAATCTGTCTTGAGGAATCAGATACGTTGCCAACCGAGGGGATTTGTTTCGCCAATTTCCTTCGGGCTCCCTGCCATCCCCTTCGATCTTCCCGCCGTACCTTTCCCCGAGAACATCTTGTTTATCGCCCGTTTCGCCGTTCCCTTGGCGGATCTGTTGCTTTTCGTTTAGGCCCCTCGGTTTTGTCGAGCCACGGAGAATTTCAAAGGGAAGAAGTAAAAGGTACAGATTTCAATACGTGTTCAATGGCGAGAAAACGATAGAAAAATTTCCACAAAATCGTGATTCAATTCCACTGTAGAACACATCGATTTCACGTAGCCAACGTTCTCGTATTGGCACAAGAGCTAATTCTTAAACCCAGGCACCAAAATACGCCACGATAATGCAAGAATTAATACCTAAACCCAGACAAATAATGTCCTTCTCACTCATATGGATACCAGGACATGCTGGGATCTCAGGAAACGAAGAAGCTGGTAAGGCCGCTAAGCAAGCGGCTAATTCTCCAACCATGGATAGTCAACCCATCGATACCTCCATGGAAGACCTGATTAAAGAAGCTAAAAGAAATCTGATGCACCAATGGGATCTGGAGTGGAAATATCTATGACTCCTTTTTCGAAGATAAAGAAGTAAGGCAAGTCCTGAAACCTGAGGGATCAAGTTACCCTATCCAGAATTAAAATAGGCCACACTAAGGGAACACACTCGTTCCTGATAACAAAGGGTCCAGTACCAATATGTGAAACATGCAGCATATCGACATCAATTAACCACCTGATATTATCTTGCCCAAAATACAATACACTACGAGAGAGATTCAAAATAGGAAGAACACTGAAAGAGAATCTTGACGAAGATAAAATAAAAGATCTACCGGAATTTATTAAGGAATCGAAAATCCAGGAAGTTATACTGTAATGATACACCTGTTCGTCGCTAATAACCATGCAGTTGATGCGACGTAAAACCTAAAAAAAATGTCCTTCTAAAATGTACCAATTTTTGGCCAAACATTTCGCAATAGCGACTTAGATTCTAAGATCTATTTATGAACAAACACCACGCAATAGAACGAGAATTAATTGATAAATTTAGATGAAGAATGCGATTGGGAAATGTATGAACTGTTTGGACAGTGTGCAATGGTTATAATGATACTTTTAGGTCAAGCAGAATGAGGGAAACGGTTGGAACTTTATGAAACGATTGATCGCGAAACCTCATTCCGGTTAATAATGCCCAGAACTCGAAGAAAGCCGACGCGATCGCAAACGAAAACAAAGTAACAATCGCGCCGGCGGAATCACCATCGAACCGGTGTTTTCGTTTCATTAGAACGTTAGGGTAGTTCGAGCTGATATTCCACGCAATTGTTGGCTGATCGACGAGCCATTCGATGACGGGGGAGGGGGGGATCGACGTGTAACGCGTCGCGGCTTACCGGCGACGAACTTGACCCATTAAACAGCCCGGATTAATCAAGTTTGCAACCCCCTTCGTTCTTCTTACGTAAATTCCGGCGTTGTCTCTAAGGCTTCCGGTGGCCAAGACGAGTCGGCACGCTTTCAACCGCAACACAACAGTCAGTGTAGTTTCATAACAATTTACTTTCAATTTTCAAACGGGGAACCTACAAAAATTAATTCAACGACCAAGTCAATTCCGATTGTTCAATTTTCGAACAATTTCTTACGTTTAATCTGCTGTCAGTTCGTCGAAAAAAATCGTACGGTAACAAAATTGGTCTGATTTTAAAGCTTCGAACTTCTATTTTCGCCTACACTTGTTCTATTTTGATTAGGATGTTTTTGCGCGATGCTGCGAGTCTAAACCCGGAGACCTACTTCTTCTCGAAAGCGCTACGAATTGAAATGTCTGAATAACAATTTATAGAAGAGTTGCAAAATTTTTTTCCGGGTTTATCCTCCACAGACTTGAAGAACAAAGCTTCCCCTTCACAATGACACCTTGAAACTTGATCTACGATTTTTTTTCACCGAGTTATTGAATTTTGAAAGTAAATTGTACCGCTACCTTTACAACCACATGAAGTACAGCATGAGGGCTCAGAAAAACGTTTCTGAAACTGTTGAAAAATTTTGTGGGTGATTGAATCCACCGCGGACTCGAAGAACAAACCTTCCCTTTTACAATGACATCTCAAAACTTGATGTACGATTTTTTTTTGCCGAGTTATTGAATTTTGAAAGTAAATTGTACCGCTACCTTAACAGTACTTATAAGGATCTAGTTACACCAACGATGACCATGAAAATTTCGCAGGATTTTGTTGTTAATTGTTCGGTCATAATTTTTTCCGAATCGGTGGCCTCTCCGGAGTTCAAGGACGGCAATCCTGGCGATCTCTCGATTCGATAGAGAATTAAAGGGGCGATTTAAGTCTACCGTCGCGTCTGACGCGATGAAAAGACTATGCCGCACGAGTTCTTCGGCTTCCCCCGGCTTTTATGAAGTCGATCGACTCGAGTTTCTTAAAATAGATGCACCGGGCGCGGGTGCAAGGTCGCTCGCGCTTGCCTTACAGTCGTTCCATTAACTAACAAATCGCAGTTGGTGGAGACCGCTGGCAATCTGATGACATAGCGGTGGAGGGAGGGAGCGTGTTTCGAGTTTGTAATTACGTTATGGTCGGCCCTGTGTAGCTCAAACGGATGCGAGGCACGTAGAGAATCTTCCACATGACAGCAAATTCCGTAATCTTTCCGAAATTGGCGAACGTTATTGTGCAATTTTAAAAGAGAATTGATTTCGGCTTTGTCGCTCCGAAAGTGTAACTTGTGGGTCGACGGAGGAATTTTTTTGGGCCAAGAATTTCACTATACGTTCCCCCAAAGTGCCACCTCAATTCGGCAATAGCCTCACAAATTCATTGCCGGCCGTTTAATCATTAAAAATTTTTACAAACATACTTTAGTATACCCTTTCGTAAGGGTGGTCTCATTCGTACTGTTTTCATATTCTATTTATTTCAACTTCGAGGCAAAATATTCACAAAATTTATATTGTTCCATAAATAAAAATTCTACAGTCTCACGAACTGAGAGAACCGTTTAGAAAAGTTCCCCAGGGTGTTCTTCAGGTACAGAAAAGTCGGTGCGAATTTTTATTCGAACGTTTGACAGATAAAAATTCATAGGAGTTGTTATTTGATTGTTTGAGGGTTAGAAATGCTCAGAAAGTGTCTGGAGCTGGTTGACGCGTTTCCGGAAGTGTTCTCGATGCGGAGAAAGGTTTGCGGGGGACTTTGTTTGAATGTTTGATAGGCGGAATTCCTTAAAGAACTTCTTTTCGCCGGAGCGGAGACCGAGTGCTCTTAAGCGGCGCTCGTTCCCGCCGGAAAAGTTTAACGAACCTGTCGTCTGTTGTTCTCCGGGCCCCGGGCTCGCGAAACTATTCGTTCTGATTAAGCGAGAAAGTTGGTCGGCGCTCGTTGTTTAGTTGCGGGCGGCGTTGTTCGACGGCCGCTGGTTTACGAGTGGAATCCGAGCTTGTACACCGATACACGTCACGCCGGCGTACCGCAAATTCGATAATCTACCCGGACCGAGTAGAAATTAGCCTTCCATCGTTGCCGAGCGAACGTTCCGCCGTCTGTTTCGAATACGGTGTATTTTTTATGCTGATCGTTGCAACGATCGCTTTCTTCCACTCATCGCGCGCAGTCGTACCGCATGAAATCACGATAAAATCTTCACACCGTGGTGTGAACGATCTCGATCTTAACTGCGACCGTGTAAAGATTTTACACTGTTGGAAAAAATCAAGCGGAACACAATGTTAATTACTGTGTACCACTGATTCATGCGATCGCGATAAACCCGGACGGATAAAATGCAAAACCGTGGAAATGTTTAAGGAATTTTACGATCCCTTGCGATAAATAATCCTGTACGATCTTAACCGGGACTGTGAAAATGTTTATACGATCTTTACAAATCTAGTAGAACATAAAGATAGTTAGTAGACTGCGGATTTTATGGTCGCGTTGACATTCACTGAACACTGTTTCATGTTGAAATTCGTTTAATTTTATTCCGTGTTGAAATTCGTGAAAACTGGGTGAGTATAATTTCGAACAGTGGGATGATTAATAGAATTGAAGAGTATCATTACATTTCCGCAGTATAATTGTGAACAATTATTTTTGAGGGTTGTATGAGGTCTGAAGTAATGGAAAAGTGGCGATGAAAATTGCGAGTGATTTGAAATTTGGTTTTTTCCTTCAACAAACCTCGTCCAGATCGGTGCGCGAGGAAGACAGTATACGTAACAATTTTCTTGCAATTTCGCTGATTTTCCGTGCGACGTATTCGCGAGCAGTGCATACGTAAGTTATGCGAGGCGCAGCCACGTCCTGGCACGGGACTGCTTGCGGTAAAATTGGGACGCGCAACGTCGCCGCCGTGTGTCGTGCTCAGGACATTTGCAAGCACTAAGATTCGCGTCGGAAATTGCGGCGATTCTTGCCGTTTTTTTTTACTGCCGCAGCTACACGTGCTTAGGCGCGCCCGCGGTGCAGTTAGTCTCACCTATGCAGGTAACTGAGCTCGATAACGCCTCCAAAAATACACTCGGCGCGGTGTGAACCCTTTTTCGCAATTTTCAACACTTTTGCAAGACTGCAAAATTTTCTTCAAACTCATGTGACTATTTGAGAGATTTTAAAAGTTTATGATTTACGGCGGAGGATTTTTTAAACATTAACCGAACACCATTGGGAATTTAAAAATTCACGATCGCCGGCAGGGGATTTTTAAAAATTTGTTCCACAGTAATGGTAATTTAAATATTTACGATCGACAGCGGGGGATTTTTTAAAAATTTATGAAACAGCGATGGTAATTCTAGTCACGATAAGCCACCCTCTGGAAGGAGATTTAATCGTTTTTTGGGGTGGATTCTTTTTCCAATAGAAGGTGTACAATATTAATAATACCAAGCTGGATAATTGGCTCGTTGATGATTGCTTAATTGCTCGTCGATACAGTGAAATCTCGATATAAGTCACTTGCGCGGTTCTGGCGAGTGACAGACGAAATCTGCGATTGCCACCGAACGTTGCATTTGAAATACACAGTGCACGGTGGACATGTAAAAGTCATTATCCGTGGTGGTGAGGGTAGTCCCAGTGACCTTGAAACGCGAGGCTCGCAGTGACTTATATCGAGAATTCACTGTAATTGCTATACATCTGATTGAACATGTGTTCTATAACATATTTAGATCTCGAAAATATTCTGATCGTAATACATAAGAAGACGTATTCTTTTTCGAAGACAAACAGTCAACAGGAATGGAAGAACGAATTGCCAGTCGTTAGCGTGACTCGACTGTCATTATTTTCGCGGTGGAAGCCGACACGAAAGCGAGGCTGTGGTGGGGGCAGGGCAATTTCCCCGCGGTAATTCGAGAAATTTATTGTTGCAAACTATTAAGACTCGGCCGGGACGAGGTGAGTTTCGAGGACCATCGAACTGCGGGCTAATTAGAGTTCTCTTCATTGTCCGAGGGTTACACCGAAACGGCCTCCGTTTGCGCGCACCCCCTCCCCTCGAGCTGCACTCTTGACTGCATCCCCGTTGCACCACTGCATCCTTCGTTTTCGCAGAGAGTCGTCGATTCTCATTCACTGCTGATACACGTTTTTCTCTCTCTTTCTCTCTCTCTTTCCTGGGCAGGATAGTTATAGCACCGGCGCGAGTTCGCTCGTCTTTTTATCGTCCCTTTTCTCGTGTTCTGCTACGGAACTTTCGATAACGCGAATTTATGGGGTTTCCCCGGAAGTTACCCGCGATCGTAAACGAAACTTCCGGCGTCGCTGCGAATCCTACTTAAAGCCCCCTCCCCCACCCCGGTTCCCACGGAGCTGGATTAACCGCGAATAACTCCACCGCCCTCGGCGAACTCGATAGTCTAATTAACAGATGTCTTCGAGAAAAACTAATTTTTGTGCCATTAACGGGACGACAAAATCGACATTTAATACCCTACTGAATTTTATGCATTCTCATTTCTATTTTTATTCTTATTTTTATTCTTATCTTGCGTCGTAGAAATGCAGTGATCGAATAAAAACCTGTACAGATTTTAGAAGAATTAAGTGACGTTATTATTAAATGACACATGTTATTTCCGACTTAGTAAAATTATTAGAAGGGCAAATGCACTTTCATGTAACTATTTACTAAGGTTTGCTCAGGTTTGCTCAGGTTTGCTCAGGTTTGCTCAGGTTTGCTCAGGTTTGCTCCGGTTTGCTCAGGTTTGCTCCGGTTTGCTCATGTTTGCTCAGGTTTGCTCATGTTTGCTGATTTGGACAATTCTTGCTTTACTGATCTTGCTTATTTATTACAGAAAATTGAGCACATTTCTACAAGAAAAAATGTCTATAAGAAAAATACCACAAATTACCCAAAAAATGCATTTTAACACTCGGTTTACGGGACCCGTAAAAATCAGGAGTTCTAGAATTCCTAATTAACAATTATCGAAATTGTATAGATGCAAGAATGAAAATTTATTTCTGTAAATATTTGGATAGATAGATTCTCATTATTTTTGGAAAGTAATGTAGAACGTTTACTGTCCCGTAAACCTAGCGTTAAGAATCGGGTTCCCGGGTCATTCGTGACCCGCGCGAACAAGGATTAATCAAGCGAATCGGCGTCGCAGACGAATCGATGTTTCGTCTCGTTCGTCGGATTTGCGACTAAATATTGTAGGCGTGCGCAATTGGCCGCAAATTGCAGCTGGATAGCTCCGAGGCGTGCCGGATCGATGGAGATCGTCATTTCGAGCCCTGTCGTTGAATCGATACATACTGTGGCACTGCTAACAAGCAACGTGTCCCGCCAATAACGTTCGCGCGTCAACAAACACTGGACAACAGTGGATCCGTCATCACAGTGTCGAAGCAGTTCCTTGACTCGCGATCGAACACGCGTCAGCACAATTTGCGAGATGACAGCCGGTCAGGATTCGCGAGACCGGCTATCGATACCTCGGAACAATGCGTACCGACGGAGAGAGCTAATTTCGCCGCAGTTTCTCCTTCTAATCGATGCACTTTGATCGAGCGACCCTGTCTATTCGGTTTGCCTGTAATATCGTTGCCTTCCGAGGCAATCTTGTCAGCCCGTCGGTGTAATTAACACGTTCCTGGTCAGTCGTGTGTGTGCGCGAGACACATTAAAAATTAAGTTTCCTCGGGGTACCAAGCGAAATGGTCCTGTTCTCGCAATTTTTATCTTATAATTATTGAAATTAGAAAGATTCTTCCATTGGAATAAATTTTATCGCACGGTAATGTGTTTTTATAAAAATTGCCAGAGATCCGAATATAAATTCAGTCCTGTAACTTTTATAAAACAAAGTACACACATTTTGCGGTGAAATTAAAGTATGCAGTTTTCGTCCGGTTAAATAAATTAGTTTGATGTTGCGCCGACTTTTTATACAATTTTATTCTGCACGAGGAGAAGGTCCCATGCAGGGTCTCGCGTGACCCGGGCACTGCAGACGCCGGACGTACAGCGATGCAAAAATTTCGAGGATGGTACTGCTGGGAAATAAAGGGTTAAAGCTCTTCGGGCCGCTGTGTATATTTCATTGTAATGGCCGCGTAGGGGTAGGGGGTTGATGTTACCCCGGTTTTTTCTTGGCCCGTTTCGACCCGTTAGCACGGTTGGAACTGCGCTGTTAAACCTGCTCTACCCTCTTCCGCCATCTTCTTTTTCCCAACCCCCGCCGGTTTCTCTCTCTCAACCCCTTCTGCCGTGTGATATCGCAATGTTTTAAAACCTCGCGAAACGGCGTCGCGGGATGGTCGAGAATTTTAAAACACGGTCTCCCACGGTACACGTAGATTCGACCGTGTATATAAAACCGTTCCGCGTGCGCCGAAGATTTAATCACGGTGAACGGGAAACTGCTCGGATATGTGTCTGTTGGGATTCAAGACGGACGATAATGGTTTTCCATCGGAAACCGTCGAAACTCCCAGCTTCGAAATTTCCTGCCGGGATTTGACGATTGTACTTCTCTCTCTCTCTCTCTCTCTCTCTCTCTCTCTCTCTCTTGCGCAGACTTTGCGTTTTTGCCGTTTAATCCGGTCAGGGGATGCGATTTTCTGCAATCAGTTGTCGAAGGGATTTCAACCCTTCGATGCTGAGACATTTTGGGCACATAATTTAGCAATTTTTTACGGGTACCTTAAATTTTCCATTATTTTTAGTTTAATAATCAGTCAACAGCTTCCCATTAATAATCGGGCAACAGATTTCACGTTTTTACCATTTAATTTAGCTCGGCAAAAGCAATTTTCTGTAATGATTATTTTAGAGGGTTGTCAATCCTTATACAGTGGGGACATGAATCTATTACGATCCAGCGTTTTGTGGATACAATTTAGCAATTTTTTACGATTCTCTTAAATTTTGCATTATTTTTAATAAATTTAATAATCAGTCGGGGAACAGATTTCATGTTTTCACCATTTAATTTGGTCTGTGAAAAGCAATTTTCTGTAATGATTATTTTAGAGGGTTGTCAACCCTTATATAGTGGGCATATAGATCTATTACGATCCAGAATTTCATGGAGCTAATTTCTTAATTATTCATAATCGATTTAAGAAGACCTTGGTGAACAGATTTCACAATTTCACTATTAATTTAGTACAATGGAAGCAATTTTCTATTTCCATATTTTTGCAATCATAAACATTTACCTACCGTTTACCATAATTAAGTACGTTCGGTAACGTGTTAAAATCGTCAAATATTTTTTTAAAAATTCATCCCTGCGTTAAAAAATGACATGCAACATCACGAGCCGACCTTTATCAGTGCTCGCATAATTTCGATGGTGAGAGAAAGAATAATTTCAAGCAGCAACCTCGACACAGAACGTGTCTTAATCGCGTAAATCTCGCAGCGCGCATACACCAACTATATAACTATAGTGAGAGCCGCGCGTGCACACCGGCGAACAATTAAGAAAGTTGTTCAAGGTGGCGCACGGCGTCTCGCCTGCGGAGAAAAAAAAATAATCCGCCCCGCGGCAAGGTCTCGGCGATTTCGCAAAGAGGGGCTTAGGTTCGCGGGCTCGGCCATCAGGATCGCATTTACCGCTCGGCTTTTCTGCGGTTCCGATCAGATAAGCGGTAATTTCTGGCCGCGCGTGACGCCTTAATTGCGAGGCCGTTCGGATGACATTCCGCTAATTAGCCGCGGCGCGGTGCGGCGCGGTGCGGCGAGGGAAGTGAACGCGTTGGAAACGGCCGAACGAAGATTAGGAAGAAGAGGCGGAGAAGAAGAATAAGAAGAAGAAGAAGAAGAAGGAGAAGAAGAAGAAGAAGGGGTTCTGGCCTTTAAAAGTTTGCAACGGTAGCCACGGCATTTAATAACGAACCTAAACGTTCTCAGTTTCGTTGCGCGCCTCGCCGGTTTTTCGCGGAACGCATTTACCGCTCCGGCCATTATGTCTGCGTATATTACCGCGATGTTACGGCGAAATAATACGCGTCCTGCTGCGCTAGCGACGCGTCTCGACGGGCCTCTCGGTGTGTGCTCGTAAAAGACTCGCCCCATTATGCGATCCCGCGATTTGCATGCAACCGGCGAGCAACTAACCGGCGAAACTAAATGCGGAACGACGCCGATTATACCGAGCGGATCCCATAAACCGATCCTCCTCTCGATCACTATTTTTCAGCTTGAGCGCCTCTCTCCCCCTGCAACGACGACGAGAATGATTTTTAATAATCTCTTTTTGTTGACGCATATATAGAACTAGCCAAGTTGTAATCACTGCTCACACAGCAACCCGTTCGCAATCATAAACACTTCAAGCATAATTCTAGTCTCGTGACCTTCGTTTAAAGCGGTGACGCACACAGCTGCATTTAACAACTGATCCTACCAAGTGTTAAAGGTACCAATGTTGCCTCGTAAAAGTGGCAGCTCTGAATTTATTTATTCAAACCATTTCTAATTTTCAATTCAACGGAGATGCTTGGATTCCATTATTTTCCCTAAATGAATTCATACAATTTTGAATAATCGTCGAATAGAAAACCGGTCTGAAAATCCTTCCCAACTTACAAAATATGTTCTAAATTTATTTCAACGCCTAAGAAGATTTCAAATACCATGGAAGCGGATTTTTACAAATTTTTGTCCATTGTCAACGCACCATGCGACGGTCCAAAAGTCAAACAAGCAAACAAATTACCTCGACGAACGAATGCAACGGAAAATATGTTCTAAATTTATTTTAACGCCTACGAACATTTTAAATACCATGGAAGCTGATTTTTTAAAATTTTTGTCCATTGTCAACGCACTATGGGACGGTCCAAAAGTCAAACAAGCAAACAAATTACCCCGATGAACGAATGCAACGGAAAAGAATGCAACGGAAAAGAATGCAACGGTAAAACCAATCAAACGGGCGCGAAGCGAGAGACTTCGCAGAACAAAGGCAAGAGGATCCTCTATCTCTCTCACTCGGTCGGAGGCAGAGCTATCAATGATCTACCAAGAGGCGTCCTCACGATCGATCGATCGGCAGGCGTGACGAGCGAACCGTTCAATAGGGAGCGTCCGTGGCCCATGTTTAATCAATCAGTCCGATTCGCCGATTATTCGAGCCCGCATCGGTGCCTCCGATTTACCGCGGCAATGGGATTCCGACGGATGATCGCGATCGAACACAACAGTTGCAGTTGCAGTTGCAGTTGCAGTCGCAGTTCCAGTTGCCCGGAAACTGAGCCGGGACCGGGCCTAGACCGCCGGCCTATCGCATTTAGGAACAGGGCTAAATCGACCCCTTTACACCCCCTCACCCCACTCATCTCCCGCCCCCTTCACCGCGGGAATTAAAATTGCATTCGCGAACCAACCCCCGTTTCTACGTTTCTCGAAGAAACCGTGTGTCCTCGAGGAATTATTTATACCCTGCCAGAACGACTCAGGACCGAAGTATGACGCGAGATTCTTCCTCATAGTGTGCGGCATCAGGTGCGAGAGAGGCAGCTTTGTCTATATCCCCTCCACTGGGGATGAGCGACTAGGATCGTGTAGCTCCCTCCGGTCTAGACTTTACTGTAGTACGGAAGCAATTTTGGAAAAAATATAACTACAGGAATTAGAAGTGGAGGAGGCTTCACTCTGTATAATAATCTTAACCCTAGAACTACCGGACCAGTTAAAATGACTGGTTCCTAATTTTTTCTTTTACAATTACTGAAATTCTAAAAATGTTGTCATCGGAAATTTGGTAATGAACCACTGTTACAAAGCAATACACGTCAATCGCATTTATAGCTCGGTGGTTCTAGTGTGAATTAGATCACAGTGTGCGGCATCAGGTGCGAAAGAGGCAGCTTTGTCTATCCCCTCCACTGAGGATGAGTGACTAGGATCGTGTAGCTCCCTCCGGTCTAGACTTTACTGTAGTACGGAAGCAATTTTGGAAAAAATATAACTACAGGAATTAGAAGTGGAGGAGGCTTCACTCTGTATAATAATCTTAACCCTAGAACTACCGGACCAGTTAAAATGACTGGTTTCTAATTTTTTCTTTTACAATTACTGAAACTGTAAAAATGTTTTAATCGGAAATTTGTTAATGGACCTCTTCAGTGAAGCACATGCTGCAATAAAAGAAAAAATATAACTTCAGGTATTAAAACTGGAGGCTTCACTCTGTATAATAAGCTCAATTAGATTTCTGTACGATTTTTGTCCGCGAAGAAAAAAACAGAATCTCAGCAAATATCGAGGTAATAAACAGTAGGACTTTCTCGTAGTCAAGTGAATTGACCATCCTACGCTATAACATACTACGGTGGATACATTTCTCCATACATGTCGTCAAGTCCTGGATGATAAACGTCGCGGAATTAACCCCACTACTGCGGTGTACACCGCGTGAGGGTCCACTAGGGGGGCTGCTAGGAGTGTAAACATAACACGGCTCGGTTATGTGTCTTCTGCACGATACGCAACGCTGCCAAGGCTCGTGTTGTTGACACACATCGTGAATTTACTGTATAGCGTTCAGTTGTTAGAGCTTAATGTCTTTGTTCGCTGTTGTTTACGCTATCTGGTCGCAGCACGGCGCTAAACAACGCATCCAGGCCGACTGTTGTCCAGGGAAACCGGAAGCGCGGAACAAGGGAATTACAGATGGAAACTCGGTCGCGAATAGAGCCGGCGGATGCGCGAAATGGGTGGAAACCGCTATCTGCAGGCTGGTTCGCGGAGCTATAGCGCGTTCCGAGGCGAGTTTCGCGAAAGCAACGTCGCGATTCGACGACCGAACCGCCGCCGGAAGTCCGCCGTGGTTGATTCTTTCCCTTCTGTTTCCCCTCCTTCGTTCATCACCCTTCCCCCACTTCTGCCGCCCCTCGCGTCCACCCCCCGCGGCTCTGTTTAAATGGAAACTCGAAATTTCGCACAGAGCCCCGCGTCCGGCTTTTGTCGGAAACCTCGGGACGTCGGCGCCGCGACGGCTTTGTTTTTATTTTCGCCCTTATTCGTCTTCTGCGTCCTCTGATCTCTCGTCTTTCCCCCGCGTGTCTTTCAATTTTTCTCGTTTGCTTCCACCCTTTACCGCAACTTTCCCTTTGAGGACTTTCTTTCTGTTCGGTCTGCGTATTTCGATCTTGTAGAACGAGATTCTCTCGTGCGGCAATTTGTTTTAAGGACGTAACTTGACCAAATGCGCCGTGAATTGATCAAAGAAAATTTTTAAACGCTTTGATCTCTTGTATTTCTGTTAGCAATTTTCTTTTTATTTTTGTTCCCACTCGTTATCTCTACCGTGTGATTTATTCGCTCGATTTATTTGATTTATTTCTACGATGCATTGTACTTATTTTCACCCCTATTCGTCATTTCTATCCCCTGACCACGACATCCACCTTTTCTCATTTATCACTCTCGTCTTTTGCCAGAATTTTCTCTTAGAAACTATTTTATTTCAATGGTTTTTATTTATTTTGACACGGTACAGCAATTTGTCCAGAACATAATTTGTCTCAGCGCATGTTGAGCTCATCAAAAAATGTTTACTTTCTTGGAAGAAAGTTTTTATTGTTTTCCGCACCCTCTTGTCTTCCTCACTTCGTTTTCACTTTTTTCCCGGTTATTTTTACCGCCCGCGCAAACTTCCTCTTTAAAATTGTCTCCCGACCACTTTCCGCAACAATGTAAATTGCATAAACGCGCCGCGAAGTGACGAGAAAATTTTCATTTCCTCCATCCCGTTGGTCTTCTGAATCCTCCACAGCCTGGTTTCTTTTGTTCCTCGTTCGATTTTCACCGTTTCCCATCCGTTCCGACCCTAATCTTCCTCTTTAGCAGCTTTCGGCTCGTTCTCTTTACCTTTTCAAAATCTTTTATATCTACAATGCACCGACGGGAAATCATCATTTCTTCTTTGTTGAATTTTTTCTGCCCTCTAGGGTCCTCTGTTGTACTTCCTTGTTGATTTTAATCTTTAAAAATGCTCCGTAATTTAACGTACCGTGTGTAACCGGATCTCTTGAGAATTTTTAAGATTCCACAAATTTTCATTTTGTACAGAATTCCAATTTATTTATACTTAGATTGCGGATTTTATTCGCTTATGACAGAAATAAATAGGTGTACTTTAAAACTAAAGATTGAAATAATTTAAAGAGAGATCTATCTGGCAGTTGCCGTTTGAAATTGAATTAGAAAATTTTTATTTTGCACAGAAGTCCGCAGACAGCATATCCTACGTTTTAAAGTTGCAGTTTGAATGTCGCGAAACGAACCACTTTGATTCACATATGAATTTGTATGGCTCGCTAGGAGGCGCGTTAAATGCACTGTGAATCATAAAAGGTTCACTCACCCTCCCCATTTTTTTCAGCCCTCAATCTTCCTCGTTTCGACTGCACCTAGATTTTCACTTTTGCCCATTCATTTTCAACCTGACAGTTTCTGACCCGTGTTCTACTTTCGAACCGTTCCCGTCGCTTTTCCGAAACTGCAAACCCTTTAAATCCAGTGTGAACCTTCTGTAGGGAAGTTAGCAACAGTTCGAGAATCTTTTGAATTAGAGGCTGAGAGCTCTGTAATCCGATTGCGCACTACTTAAGACGATTAAAATTGTAATGGGAATTTCTGTAGCAATCACTGTTACCGACTGATCCTTTGTGCTTGACTCATTTGCACGCTTCCCGAGAGTGTGTTTTGCTTTTTAGTACGTTCTCAATTCAATCTACATCGTGTAATTATTTACCGCCAAATGTTGTAAATTCCGGTCGGTCACACCTGTCGGAAGTTATTAAGTCGACAACCCCTAACTTCAAAAATATTTTTCTCCGAAACTAGTGAAGATACTTGAATGAAAAAAATTGCAATCGATAGCCACTAACAATCTCCATATCATAGATTTCTTTCAAAAATTTTAGTTCAACTATTTACGTTTTAAGAAATATTAATTTTGAATCAAGTTGACGCGAATCAAATTTCTATATTGAGGGAAGCACGCCCTAACTTCAAAAATGTTTTTCTCCAAAACTACCAAAGCTGTCGGAATGAAACAAATTGCAATACCTAGATACATTCATTCTCTATTTCTCAGATTTTTACACGAATTTTAGGTGAACTAGTTAATAGAAAAAAAAATTAAATGTTGACATCTGCCTCGAATGGCATCTGTCACCCAATTCAAGACTTGGCGGAACAGTTCCTGTAAAAAATTCGGGCGCGTCATTGCGATTTAACGATTTAAGTAATCACGGTCTTTGGTAATTAGTTATCGTAAGAACTAACTTTTGTTCGAACAATAGCGGTTCGGTCGTCCTCATTAACGAGCAATTAACATTTCAAGCCGGGCTAGTTCTGGGATTTCAGTTCCCATTTTTCCGACAGATCTCAGTCGCGCGGAAACGAAACTTTCTCGATTGAATAATCGTCGAGCGGTCGCCAAAGAAGCTGCGAACGCGGATCCGCGAATTCAATTTCCGCGCGGAAGAAATCCGCGAGGACAAAACGCGCGGAAGTTCCGCCCACGCCTCGAGACGACTCGAAAAAGATTTGTTGGCAAGTTTCCTGCGACGACACCCGAGCTCGGGATCGGCAACTTTGCTGGGAAATTGATTAAAACTCTGATTTGCAGCGCGGTTAGCTCGCGGGGTCGATCGAAATTATTAACCTGGTAAACCTTGAACCACTGACACCCTCAAAATAATTTCACGCCTCAAATAAATGCATTCTTGCAATTTAAATAAAGAATCGTCGACTCTTTTTACTGTTCGTTGAATGTAAATGTGAAAAATATGGCTGCTTCCATGCCCTACATTTAGTTTTTAATGCGAAAATATTTTTAGTTTTCGGTCGTCTCTTGGTCTTTAAACAATGAAGGTGCTTTCGCTGGGACTTTCTAAACATTTTTAAAAGTAACTCGCTGTAGTGGCACTCGTTGTTTTATTATGAAAGCGTTTTTAGGATTTTATAATAACCTGCCAGCTGGCATAGTGACCTCAATGACACAGCTGAGTATATATGTACAAAGTTGGACAAAAGTTTCTTTATTTTCTTTAATAGAATGCAGGCACAAGTTTTGCCACAATTTCATTATTAATAAATTGTTCTTGTGTGGTTCTACCAAGAATAAGTTCGACACTGCCAATTGAACTTTCATAGACTTCGCTTTATGCGAGTTTTAAACAGCAGTCGAACTACTCCGAGTGGAAATGAAGTACAGCTCCTCTGCAATCAATATTTAACCTTCAGGATAAGTGTAGACCTCCGTCGAACATAAAATTGCTTTTTCTTCCGGTGAATTATTAATCAGGAAGCAGCTCTGTCGAACACGGCTACGAAAAATATAAAACAATCATAAGCCAAGAGGTTAGCGCAATGAAGAAACTTTGATAAATGTTGGGGAGAAATGAAAACCTCAATTTCGCTCGGGTCGACTGGAAAATTGCAACTTCGCTGAAGTGTCTCCAGTTTAATTGCAAGAATATTCATACTTCACACAAACTTTCTGTCCCAGAGAATGCGTCGTTCCTTAAACAAGTTAACAATTTTTTCAGCAAGCCACATTAACAGTAAGCTGGGTTTCTGCCAATTGCCTTAAATTCTTCTTTAAAAGCAGTTTCAAATTAAAAACAATTCGTTGTGAATGAAAAATACTTCTCTTTTTTAAATACTATTTCTTCAAAAAGTTATTGTTTCCTTTAAAGTGTTGCAATTTTTCAATTTAACAGTGGAAAAGTTAACAGTAGAAAATATTCAGTCCGAGTATATTGTTGTTTCCTCGACAGTGGTTACCACTTTTCGATAAATTCGTGTGACAAAACAGTCGGATTTCTCTCCGAGTTAAATGTATTTCCTCTTTAAAAAAGCGTTGCAATTTTTAGAAATAGTTCATCGCGAAAAACACATCGAGATTTGTCCCCGGCCGAAGCGTATCGTTGTCTCATCGAAAGAGATGGCATTTTTCGGGGAACTACATTTACCAAAAAAAAAAATGTGCCGGCTTCTCGTCGAAAACGGTACATTCGCTGCAACATGAAACGCGCTCAAACCGTCCGAAACCGGTCCGGAGTAGGAGATCGTCGAATTTATCGCGGCAGCGCAAAGTGCTAAATCACCGCGAATCTGAAAGCGCTGCCAAACTCGTTCCGCTCTGACGTTCCTCGTCGGACTTTTATTCAACATTTAAAAATGTTCCGTACGGTTCCGTCGTTACCGTGTATACCGGGTGTTCGAATCAATACCTGAGAAAATATCTCGCACGAACAAACAAATAAAACAGAGTCCTGAATGTTACAGGACTCGAAGAACATTCTGAAATTTACTCGTTAAATTAGTCAGGGGAAGGCACGCATTTGCAATTAATTTGCACTCGGACAATATTCCCCGCGCTCGAAAATTCATCGGCGAAAACGGCGGGACTTTTAAATCGTCGAGCGCGTTGACCTTTGGGGGTTTCAGGGTCGTTAAAACGTTCGCGGACGGGGTTCCACGCGATTAGGAAGTTTCCCCGTGGCAGGGGTGCGATGGGGGTGGCCGGACCGTATGTGGAGCATTGTGTCGAGTCATAGGACAACGTGCATGACACACTTCCGTGTGCACGTATATCGATTAACATGAAATATTTATAGTACGAGCACACAGGCCAAGTGGCCGATCCGGCCTTCCGCGAGGCCTTTGCTGACCTCCCGTGGGACGTCCTCGACTTCCAGCGTCTCTTTCGCCCTTCTCGCTTTTATTACTGGACTGGGGATCCATCTAGGTGCCAAACCGACACCCTTCGCGTTAGTCGCGACACTCCAAAGGGTGTCCGCGATGAACTGGACCGGCGTTTCTCTCGCCAACAGAAAATATATCCACAAACTAGAAGGGAAAAAATGTACAGTACATCTTACCGTCGGATTTCTTAAATTTAAACCTTCCAAATTCATCCGAAAACAGAAATAAGTTCCTGTTTGGTTCCCACGACTTGCAATTAGTACAATTTTTATTGTGCATAGAGATCCGCCGTCTGGTAATTGTTATAACACATCACAGTTTCTATTTGTACAGTATTAAATAACTTCTTCTGATTGCAATAAGTAGGTTTCTTCAGATTAATTCATGTGTCTAGGATTCTCAGTTTAACGCAGAAGAAAGGTTCGATAAACATATGTACGATTTTATACATTTGGACAAAACAGGATTCGAAACGTTTCGGAAGAGTTTTAAATTTTTGTCGAGCCTTGGTGGCAACACGTAAGAAGATTGAAGTTTTTCGTGGGATTCTGAGTCTTTATGGTTGCTCGCAGGATCGAACGGCGATGATGCCGTGGGAGAGCTTGCGATCCGGTCCTTTTTTAGATTCTCAAAGAGGTTTCCCGTCTGAAAGGACGAGGCGAAAGCACGACTAATACCTGGTAAGGGGCTCGTGTGGCCACATGGATTGAAAATCGATGTTACCGTCCCCACGGCGGGGCTCGCTTTATCGCGACGTTCTTCGGTCGCGCGACCATAAAACGAATTAACGTTTAATGCAATCGACGGTGACGTCACGCCTCGCATGTATAATTCAGCGGCGAGAGGCAACACCGAGACGATCTTTGACGTCCTCCGTATTTTAGGGGTCGTGGGTCTGAAGAGGGATGTTCCGAGGGTTCGAACAGCCTCGTTTGGCTTTTAAAAATAGTACAAGCCGGTTTACTATGACGTGTGAATCATGTGCGAACCTTGTGCGGGTTTAAAAAATTAACAGGTTTTAATTTAACAGGTTGGTGTTACTCATACATGAGAGGTGGAATTATTATTTGACCAGTAATTTTTTGAAATAACATATTCGGTGTTGGTATTGTTTTATATTTTGTTGGGATATGCGAAATGCAAGACAACCGCAGAAGAGGGCTCAGTATCGTACGTCTCAACTTTTCAATTTGAATTTTAATTTATTTCATTGAATTACTTCGATTTTATACAATTTTTGAGTGTGAAGTTTTAGAAGTGAAAAGAGCGATTCATTATTGGGCCGATTAGTCGCTAAAAGTATGAAGTATCAACAAAAGAATTAATTGGCACATGAACTACCAGAAAATTGATCCCAAATGACCCCAGAAAGTTCAGTTAAAAAATCATTCCTCTGTGTTTTGCCCGCCATCAGAAAACAAACACTTTCGCCAGACTATAAAATTCCAATAAAACAATAGTGAATACATCGCTCGAGAATTCCACTCGAAAATCATTCTCCTCCGGTCTCTTCCTTCCTCTAAACGCTGACTTTTATTTTCACCGTCGCAAGACTATCAAATTCCAATAAAACAATCATGGATAGAACATTCGAAAATTCCACTCTAAAATCGATCTTCTCCACCTCCCATTTCCTCGTGGCACAAACTTTTGTTTTCATTGTCACGAGACTGTAAAATTGCAGTAAAACTATAATGGATGGAACACTGAAAAATTCCATTGAAAAATCGCCCCCTCCATTTATCTTCTTTCTGGATCACAAATTTTTATTTCCACTGTCGCAGGACAATAAAATTCCTCTAAAAGGACCATTAATAAAACACTGGGACAGTCCTACTAAACACCTGACAATTTCACTGAAACTAATATCGACAATACACTCTTAAAGTTGTAATTAAAAAATCATCCTTCGATTCCTCCCCCGCCACAAATTTTTATTTCCACCGTCGAAAAATTCAAAAATTCCAATAAAATAATAATAAATAGAACACTTGGAAATTTCACTAAAACTATTAGCATCGAGACACCATTAAAGTTCAAACTAAAAAATCATCCCTCTCGTTTTATCCCTCCCCGGGCCGCAAACTTTTATTTCCACCGACGAAAAATTCTAAAATTCCAATAAAACAACAATAGATAGAACACCTGAAAATTTCACTGAAACTAGTATCAACAAGACACCCTTAAAACTTCCGATTAAAAGATCATCCCGCACTCTCTGTCCTATCCCCGAACCTCAAGTTTCTATGTTCACCTGGACTATAAAATTGCTCTCCAGCAAGAATCCGGATAAACCACCCTCCAAATTCCTCCTAAAATATCATCCCTCTCGGTCTCTCATGTCCATTTTCATATCCTCCATCGTCGTACCTGCCGCAATAAAATAATAAAGTCCACCGAGTGAAATCGCCTGGCCAGTCAGGGTATTTTAATAGCAACAGCGACGTGCACCGAATCCGAATAATCTATTTCTCTCCGTGGGATCTCTAGCCGGCCGATCGTTCCTTAACGCGCCGTCGAAACGGAACCTTTGCCATTTCGAGGCGGTGAATGGAGAGAGGGAGAGAGAGAGAGAGAGGGTTGGGTCTATTCGACATCGAGCACTCGAGTTCTGCCGGTCGATCTTTTTATAGCGGCATGAATCCGTGATTTACGCCCGGCCGTGACGGGCTCGAATATTTCCGGGGACGGAAAATATTTTTCTCGGACGCGCTCGAAGCGATACACTTCTCTCTCTCTCTCTCTTCTCTCCCCCTTTTCTCTCCGCGAGAGAATCGCAGCACTGTTAAAGTCTCAACCTCGATTCCCGGACACTCTCTCCGGCTGGAAACGCTGTTCCCCTTTATTTCTCTCTTCTTTTTTTCCGGATGTTACAGAGCTGCTGGCGAACAAGACGGGTCACGTGGTCGGCGCGTTCGAGAAGCTGGGCATGTTTTACAGAGACTGTTTGGAATTCAAGGAGAAGCCCGTCAATTTTACGCCCGGTAAGTCGATCCTACGAGCCGCCTCTACTGTCTCCTTGGTCGTACCGTTCCATTTTTATTCGCCTCTATTGTTGCCTATCGATAACTCGTAGAGTAAGCTTGGCGATGGAAAAGTACGATAAGGGTTGACAATTTTTGTCTTGGGGGAGAAATTTTTCATTGGAAAATGAACAGGTGCATCTTAAACTGCATACCTTGACCTATACACTCTGTAAGTATACATTCTGTATACTTTTTTTATTGTAATTCTGTAAACTTTATTGCGATGTTGGTAGAATTACATCGTTGCTCATGGACAGGTCAATGCAACAGTAGGGGGACCTCTAACGATTTTTCCCTCGGAGAAAAAATTGTTTATTGAAAAATGTGTACATACATCTCAAATTATGTACTTTTATCTACGAATTCTCCGAGCCTCGTTGAAGTAACAGTAAAATTAGTGTCACTTCAACGAGGCTCGGAGAATTCGTAGATAAAAGTACATAATTTGAGATCTATATACACATTTTTAAAATTAGTGTCAATTTTTAAGAATTGTACTAGTCTCATTAAGCTGGGTTGTAAAAGGGTACGGTAAATTGTATACCAAAGGTAGTGTAGGATGGGAAATTTTTCCCTCGGGAAAAATGTTGAATCGGGAAATTGTTACATACATTTTTGTAAGAGCTTAACATTCACGGAACGACGCGTATCCAACGGTGTTTGACTTGCCTATAGTGATTCGCTGTTCTCTCCCTCGTGCGTCGCGACTAACAATTTTCCAGTGGCCCGACAGGGGAGAATTCGATTCAATAAATATCGGTCGCCGAAACACCGACGTGTACGGTAGACGCGGACGTAATCGTGTCCGGCGGTCGCGTGCACGTCTGAACTTTCATCGGGGCGGGCGGGCATTCTCCCTCTTCCGGCCTTGTGTCCCGAACAAAGTTCGTTTAATCCGGAATCGCTCGAGCGCTCGCGCGAAATACGCTCGGACTGATTAAACTTTCCCGGTTGTCCGTATTTAAATGCGACCGAATGAAATTCGGCCGCGCGACGCTTTCGAACTGCTCGCCGCTGCTTATCCGTATTAGCGCCGTGTCTATGGGAAAATGAACCGCGTCAAACAGCATCGTTTATGCTCTTGGGAAATTGCACCGGGGCTTCCCGCCGAAAAATGTTGAATAAAGTAGCTTTGATAATTTTTTTCTTGACGGAGAGAATTTTTACTGTAAAATGAATATATACCTCTCAAACTGTGCATACTATTATGCATATATTCGGTAACTATCGTCCCTCAGCTTGCAGGTTTGTAGCATTGATGAATTTTTTAGGAAGAAGTTAAGAAATTAAATTTCTTTCATTTCTATGAAAGAAATTTTGCATATTTGCGGTATCTGTGAATTTTAAAAGTTCCCGTGAATTTGTTTGTAGCATCGGTGAATTTTTAGCGATAAATTCCCCCGGAAAATGATTTCCATATAGGGATTGATAGTCCGGTTGCAACACCGGCATTTCGGCTGACGCTTCAGCGATTCGCTCGAGCACTATGGACAGGGTTTCTACTATCTGGGCAACTTATTCTGCGACTTCCGTCCAGCGGGGAACCGTCCGTCGACAAAGGTGCACGTGTTGCATCGTGCACAGTTTGTTCCGCTTTATAGGAGACAGGTTCCGCGGCAGCGCAACCATAATGCATCTGTCGCAGAGCGGCGTTCATTCATATATTCAATCGTCGACGGTATGCGCGGCAGGCGGCGCGTCGTCGGCGGCTACTCTTCGTTCTTCGCCCTCTTTTCTAAGGCCGTTTCGAACAGAAACGCGTCCCCGGGTCGATCGATTATTCATACGTCCGCGGAAATCGCGAGACTGACGGTTCGGTAACTAAACAACACGCTGCTCACCACTTTTGCTGGTCTAGACTCGACGCAATCTAATAACGCTCTTTGTCAATTAATATCTACCGTTTCGTATTTTTCTTAATTCTTTCCTGCAACGAATTTTATTTGCATTCAATTTCGCAGAAATATGCACCTCTATTTTAATTTTCGTCTATTCCAATTTTTATTTGAAGTCTACTTGAATTTTCATGTATTTTAATTTTCGTTTTCAGTCTATTTGAATTTCAATTTTAAGTCCTGAACTGGGCTACCTATTTTTATATTGATTTTTATGTTCCTTAGGAAGCCTAGAAATTTTTCGTTAAAATTGTCATTCCGATAGGGCGCTGAGATGAATTTAAAGTAAATTTTCCACTGTAATAGTCTTTCAGAAAGATTTCCACAAGAACCCGATAAATATTTCGCCAGGCTCGATTAGGTTCTCCGGCCACGTGTTTGCCTTGAGTTTTCTGTTCGCGTGTGTTCGAAAGCGTTTCCTCGCGAAGATGAACGAAAGACGGATGGTGTTGAGGAAGTAGTCTGGCACGAGACAGGATTCGTCGAATTGACCGTAATTGCTGTGCATAAAGCTCTCGGCACGGATACCGTCTACGGCTGGCCGTCGGAAATCGTTGACTCGCACTACTTCGCCGCGCCGGCGAGGAAGTAGTAGAACTCGACGATACATACATCCCGCTTCACGCTATTCGTCGAGCGCTATTTGTCAACCACTTCCGCCACATTTTGAGGTATCCATCGCGGCCGGGAACGTGGCAGGGTACTTCCGATTTCGAAGACCGATGGCGGCTGCTCCGCGCGCCAGGAAGAAACTCGTAATGGCGCAAGTAGATTATCCTCTTGTTCGCCAGACCGGTTACAATTTCCAGCTTTTGGTGGGTGTACGAAGTGTGAATTAATATTCAATCGGAGGAAAAATGAAATGGGTAAACTTTTAAAAATTGAATCCCAAAAAGAGTGTTCCGGTCCAGTTTTAAAAACGGTTGTTACTTTTCGAAGGGTGTCCGTTTAATTCTGCTTCCGACTGTACAAGGAAATATATTTATTTAAATATCGTCACAAAACGGGGCATTAGAACAATGGCATAAAATCCACGAGCTCTCGACGACACAATACAATCAATCCTTGGAAAGTGTCCTTCCGCCAGACGCTCCCAACTAAAAGCACCGAGACTCAAATTCGCAATCCAAGTTCCCGAGGGGCAAGAACAAACCGCGGAGCGAGTAGACAGACCCTATTGTCTGCGAAATCGTTGACTCGCGCTACTGGATAAAGGAGAGCCGCGGCAGAACAGTACATTCAGCGGGGCGACACCGGTTCTTGGTGGCACGGGAGCATGCGATCGGCCGTGACCGGAATCGTTTCAGGTCGCGTTTAGTATAAATCGCATTCGCGCGGGACTCGGACCGTTGAGATCTCTCTTTCCCTTTTCTTTTTTTTTCGAGAAACAATCTCACTGGGAGAATACAGGGACGGTTAGAAAAAGGGGTTTTCTCTCGGATTAACGGGTGACGCTGACAATACACCCCCGCGGACCAGGAAATAATAACGAAGAATTTGTCAGGTCGCGTCGCCGGAGAAAAGCTTCACGGCGGGCGATCGCCGTGAAAAGAACCCCGGGGGGCGTGGGTGTGGTGGTGTTCAACGTTCTTGAATGGGTCGCCCGGTTGCTCGCTTTTCTGTCGCTCGACGAGACACTTCGCCGTGCCACGGAAAAGACGGAGCCGGTCCGAGCGAGACCGCTCCCGGCCGGAAGAATTGACAGCGAGCATGATACAAGTTAATGAGGATCTCGTTGAACGGTGGACCTCCACTCGTCAAATTGCCGAATCATTTTGATCTAACGCGCCATACATGGTGCAGTTCATTAACACGTGTTAACACATTGTTGACCGGGAACGTCATATGACGTCTTTCGATAACGAAACGTTATTGACCGGGAACATCTTTCCATAACCTAATGTAATTGACGAAGTATTATACCTACAAATTGTGGTTACTGTTTACCATTTGTCTTCGTTAAATTTACAATTCAAACTGTAAATATATTATTGAGAAACTCTCAGATTATAAGCAAACGTGGTAAGATCAAGTTGTTTTACATTTTTCCAGTTAGGACGCGACGTATAAATCGTTGTTCTTAAATTTTTAGAAATGGCCCATTGCGAACTTTTTGAAGAAGAATTTTGTGAAGATAATTTGTCTGACTGTCCAAGTGACGTCTGTGTTAGTGATTCAGAAAATGATAGTTTTTCAGAACATAGTTATACAAATATCTAATATTTGTAATATATATTAATATATATAAGTAATATATATACAAATATCAGACCAACAAAACGACGAAAAACCGTAATTATCGAGAGTGACTCTGAAAATGAAGGTAACGGTTATGATGCTGGATGCTGAAGTTTATTTAGATTGTTTTAGTTCTACATTTAATTACGAAATGATGTCTGGTGACATTAGATAGCTCCTGCGTAAAATTGCCGGTCCACAATGTGTTAATAGACTGCGGAGATCTTTATGCATTCACGGCATGGTAGAAATGGTTGTGGAAAATGTTTGGAGAAAAACATTACCGGAAAAAAGAGGATTGTTCGTGCGTTTCACAGCGACGTATTGTATCAACACACACACGCACACACAGACATTTCGCGGTGGCACGAAACGAGCGATCGAAACGCGTTTTTGCGAGCACAAAGCTCGACAGGCTTTTTGTTGAACGTTTCAAGCTCAGCCACGAGCAACTTCCAAGGCTCTCCGCGTTATCGTCATCCGCGTGACAACGTCCTTGAGCCCGGCACACGCGTTTCTCTTCCAGTTCGCCGGAATCGTAGCGTACCGAGCATCAAGAGAACTTGCCAAACTTTCGGGGTATCCTCTCTGCGACGTTTTCGCGCGGCAGCTAATCGATAGTTCCAACAAGATTTCGGCGATCGTTAACCAAGATCCAGTAGTCGATCTTCCAGGAGAGGGTTTATCCGCCTCGAAATCTTGGCCGGCGATCGATTCACCCGCGGAACGGGTCAATCGAGCACTATGTTTTCCAGGCAAACACGGTCACGACGTATCGGGCTGCGATTACGTAACCTATCGATTCGAGTTTTAAGAAGCTAACCGGAATCCGACTGGGATTCCCCTGATGGGATCGATATGCCACCTGACCACGATTTTATTGCGCACTCCGAGCCGGAAGAGAGGGTTCTCCCTCGACCCGAAGAATCAATTTTTACACTAACTTAACGCTGGGCTCACGGGTTCTAGTATTTTTTAATTTACAACTATCGAGAATCTAAAGGTACGTCCGCGAGGAATCGTTCCACTTTATTTCTTTGATTATGTTCGAAGTATTGTAGGATTCTCGAGGAATGGGGTGATTGATATCTTCGTAACTCTTTTGCTGAATGCTAGTATATTTAAAAGAATAACGGTATACAAACGCTGACGCAATTAACAGTCTCTACTCTACGCTCTTCCCGAACATCCACGCTTTATACTCTTTCACCCCCTTGCATTCATCTCGCTTGCACCCTGTCTCTCGCATCCATAACTTGCATTCGTAAAAACATACGCTTCCCTACCGCTCAGTTCTAAACACTTTTCGCACGCACAATGAACCATTCATCCCACAGTATTGCTACAAATTTGGGCAACGCTTTCTCCGTTAGTTTTATAAAGTGACGTGAAACACGGTCACTTTTAGTTGCAAACTTAGCTATTTGTCAGCTGTTCCGAATGTTGTCGATTTGGTTTTTTTTATATGGAAGCACCCTGTAGACGCGCTGTACATCGGATTTTATTGAATTGTTAAAACACCGTGATGGTAGACCATCGGAATTAAAATCGAGTAGTACGACCGCGGCCTGAGCCGACATCCAGGTGACGCGAGTTGCGTTTCGAATGCGAGTGCGTCGGACGTCGCGCGGAGAGAGAGACGTCCGGGACGTAGCTGACTACGTTTGACGCGATAAAGCGAATAACGATCGGGATGATACACTCCCGAGCGTGCTCGTGATCGCTCGACACGTGGATACATAGGAAACGTGGGAAGCGTGGGAATTGTTGCGTGGGAGGCTGTCCGTTCCTTGCGCAACGGTCCAGAAATTAATATCCTGATGCTGATGTAATCTGACCGGTCGAGACGAGATAGATCTCTTTGGATTTTCGAGGGTGAATTTTGCACGAATCGAATCGAACAGTATAATTCCTTTCGTTTACTTTCTAAAGAGTGACTGAAATTTTTCGACGCAAGATAAATAAAATATAGGAGGATTTCATAAAGAGAAGCACCCGAGCTTACGGGAAAATTGTGGTGTCGTCGAAAACAAGATTAAATCCACTAAAAATTTCGGAAAGACAGTTCACACGGACTTGGTGGGTGGAATAAAAATTCCTAGAGCCCCGGAACATCATAAATCGTCATTCAGCAGGACAAGATTAGTATTAAAAAATAAGATCTAGTGGGTAAACTAGATTAAACTTGTTGAAAGCATCAGAAAACTAGATTAAACTTGTTGAAAGCATCAGAAAGACAATTTAGATAGGACTGGTGGTTCAAATAAAAATTTCTAGAGCGCTAGAAGACTGTGAATCATCCTTTAATGGTACGAAATAAATATTAGAGTATAAAGTATGTAAGCCTTTCGAAGAGAAAAGCATCGATACTTTCTTTAAAATTGTAAGGCTGTGAAATGCAAGATTAAACCCCTTCAAAATTTCACCGAGGATCTTCAGGCGGGGTTGCTGGAACGAAATAAAAATCCTGAAGACGCGGAACACCCTATAAATCACCCTTTAAGTCGTCAAAAAATAAATATCAAAAAATGAGATACCAACATATTTCTTCTCTTGAAGGTTACACAAATTTTAGAGAGCCATCCAAAACGGAATTAAATTCTCCGAAAACAGAGATATGAGAAGCGGGAATAAAAATTTCCCAGAGCCCTCAAACACCACGAACCGTCTACGGACGCCGTGGAAAATCTAATCCCATCGATTTAGGTCTAAAAGAATCTGCACAGCTCGGTAAATAGTCCGCAGCCCGCTCGGAACCGGGTTAAGCAGGCGAATATTATATTTAGCCTTTAAATTGGAGAATAAAGTCGCGCGCACTGCAGGTAGAGCAGCAGCAGCTCGCGCTATAGAGCGTCTCTGTGCACGTTGCACGCGAGCGAATTTTGCAGGTCAGTTCTCTTAAGCTATCCGTTACACGGTTCACGCTCAACCGGTCTTTTTTTCCAAACGTCAGCTACGGTTCCCGACATAGCGCCGCGCACGCCTATTATACTTCGAAAATAGATTTCTGCTGCCTGCTCTCGCGAGTGCTCGCTCGGATTTTCGCGCAATTCCTACGCCACCGCAAATTTCCATCCCCCGATGGAAATTAATTTTCGCGTAGGCAGCACGCGAGGGTCGAACTGAGCTTCCCGGTCCGACAAATTTAAATAATAAACAATAAAATCGTAACAGCGGAGGTAAATTCAGGTACGAATTCGAATGTTGCATTTCGTCACGATGGAGCTACCTGATAGGCAAGCAACAAGTCGTGGTAAATGTACAGGGTGTCCCGAAAATGTATTTCCTCGAAAAGTGATGTGATTCCTGTGGTTACTTCAAAGAAGTTTTTCCTCTGCGAAAATGTTCTCCGAGGGGTAGCAAGGACTCATCTCAAATTAGGCTAACCCTCGTACCTGACTGTTTCAAGCAGTGGAGAACAGTTTTTTCGAACCGCCCGGAATTTTTGAGACGACGGGGAGTTTCGCGTTGCGACCGGTGTGCAGAAATGCACTTCTCGCGAGATCGGGTCGAAACGGCGGCGTCGAATTAGACCGCGACTGCACTCGAGGCCGGAAAAAAGCCGAAATATCGAGGCCGTTGGTTGGGGGAGAGGTGGCCGCTGCACCGGACTCTCACGTCATTGCAATACAACCGCACGCTCTAACCCAGAAAGTCAATGTAGGCGGTCTAAGAATAGAAACGAAGCAACGCTGGCCACCGTGGAGCCGATACCGCGCCGCCGCCGCCGCCAATGCGATTAATCAATCAGTATCGGCGCCGAATCGTCGGCCGGTCCTATTAATCAGAAATGAACTGGTCTTCCGCTGTTCCGCTCGCTAAACCGTCCCTCCGAACACCATCGATCCTTTACTTTCCGCTTCGATTGATACTAGATGCACATCTGCATCGTTCACTTTATTTCATGGATTACTACTTTTTAGCACCGACCCGTTTCCGAGTCGGGAATCGGTATATATGGATAGGGCGCGGCCGAATGACGTGTACAAGCGGGCAGGGGGTGATTCTACATGTAAATACAAACCGGAACAAAGGAATAACATTTTTTCATTTGACGCCTCGTTTTCGAGAAAATTGAATTTTGAAGATCCGTCAGGTTCGTGTGCTTTACTATATGTGGAAAGTAGAATTGGCTGGTCATGATCGTACACGTCAGACGATGAATATCGAACAGTATGCGTATTCGCTGCGTTTTCAAACTGGATTTTCTCGAAAACAAAGCTTCGGATTTTCTCATTAGGTATCGCCTCGTGCCCTCTTGTACATGTTATTCGGCCACACCCTGTATATATCCATTATTACTAGGAATATATTCTTAGCACTAAAAGTATGCATTCGTACCATGCATTGGGATTAAGGGTGCTTATTATTGGGGTTAGTCCGGACGGATTGGTTAAAGGGGGTTGATTAATGGGGGTTGCTCCAAACAGATTGGTTAAAGGTGATTGGTTAACAGGAGTTGGTTTAAAGGGGTTGGTTAATGGGGGTTGGTGGTTCTCATTACCTTAAAATTACAAAATGTAAAAATAAAATTTACGGCCATAAGTTGCCCCTACCTTGAATAAGTAGACTGCGGGATTAATTGTTGTTCTATTCTTGTACCACTTTTACGGCCACCAGTGTACGGATCAGCGTAAATGTATACTAACCGCGAGTATTAATATTCTGAACGTTTAAATTCTGACGCGAGTCCTGCAGATTTCATTGGACGTGGAAATCGCCGTGACCGACGGGGGTTGGTCAGGCTTCAAGGAATGCCGCGCGCGCGCCCGCGGTTGCGGTAAAAAAATGCATAATTGAAATTCTGGACAGGGGTCGAAAGATCAGGAAAAAAAGAGAAACAGAAAAAAAATTGGCGGTGGTGGACGACGAAATTGGCCGGCGAAGATCGATTAGCTTGTCGCCGCTGAAAGACCGCAGCCGCGCGCTCGGGGGTTTTTTTTTTGTACGCCGACAACCGAGTTGCGGGGTGGTGCGGTTGGTTTTGCGGGGTTGACTCGCGGATGATGTTCCGCAAGCAAGCACCTTCGAATGCAGCAGCGCAGCAGCCCAACGTATGCGGCCGTTCTCTGTGCTTGACCGACGGTGTTGATAGCGGTGGTGGTGGCGGAGGAGGGTGGACAGTTTGCTGGCGGTTTGCCTGGGGTGCCTTTTTATCAAGTCAATTTGCATCCGGTGACACCCGATCCGCCAAACTGTTTCTCTTTCCCTCTTGCGAACGGTAGCCTGACCCTTCGATTGCGTTATAGGTAGTAAGGCTGTAGGTGAATTTATTTTTGTTACTGTGTTCCTTTGTCAGTGTTCTGTCTGTCCGAGTATGCATATTCTTATTCCACTTGCATAGGCAATTTCGTTTTACTCGCATGGACACCGTTTAATTCACTGCAGTACTTTCTTTATGTACTCGTCTGACTACAGACTGTCCTGATTCTACTGGAATAATTTTAGTTGAAATCTTTCCTAGCAGCTCTTGTTTATTCATTTTACCCCGCGAGGAAGTCTTAAGTTTGCGTACAGTATTTTTCTCTTCTCTCAGTTTTCGATTGGTCTGGCTATGGGTCTTCTTATTCTACTTAAACGGTAAATTTTAGTCGATTTGTAAGGTTGCACTTCCTTTGTACTAGTTTGACCATGCAATTAAGGAATTTAATACGCACCGTCAAAGTTCACAATTAGTACACTTGTTGTCTGACCATAAGCCATCCTATTCTACTGCAAATATTTTTATCGCAAGCCTGTCACGGTACAGTAAGACTGGAGTCGATTTTAGTTTCTGGATTTTGCGTAAGCAAGATTCCACCGTTGTGTTCAATAAAAATTGGTACAATAGTTATTTTACTACGGTCGCTATTCGTCCGCAAATAGTTAAAGCGCGAGTAGGTCAACGCAATGTGCAACAGCGAGGAGACAAAAAGAATCACGGATCGTCAGACACGGAAACTTCCATTTTAATCCTACCGTTTCCTCCGACCGATGCAATTTGAATTTTTATTCGACGCGAAGACCTCTTCTCAAGTCTTCTTATCAGAAAAATTTCTCGAAATTCTCTTCTCTGTAAACAGATTCGCCATAAAACTCTGCAGTTTCCGCTTCTTCGACAGGATCTCGAACTCGAACGTCCATTGCATTCTGAAGTTTCGCCGCGCGTACGGAAGCCGTTCGTCGAGTTCGCCAGCGAAAGGATTAGCGTATTCGCGTCGTGTCGAATGATCGATAACGGGAGGACTATTTTTCTCAGTTCACTCCGATGGAAAGGTGATCGAGCGTGAGCTCTGTCGATCGCGTAAATGGAGGACATAGAAGAACGAATTTTCGGGGACGTGTAAACGGCACCCGGGACAATCGGAAGCGGCCCGTACGGGGAGATCGGTAAACGAGTCGTCGTTACACGCAGGCCCATCGACCCACCGTGATATCCACTAATTGTCCACCGATTAATTACGCGGCCGTCCGCGCACGACCGGCTAATCCGCCGTTGACATTATTATCCGCGCGATTGTCGGCCGGACGAGGCTATCGGCTGCATCCCGTGTATCGTTTCGACAGCGTCGATCAGGAGTCGTTTACGCGAACAGGTAGCTCTCGATAGCTCGATAGCTCGATAGCTCGATTCGACGAGAAGCCCGATGAGTCCTTCAGAAGATTCCTTGTCCCGTTGATTGTCTGCCTGATATACTCGATTCAGCATGTATCGTGTTCAGTATTGTCCTCCGGTATCAACGTTGAGGTATTAGCTTGCGCAATCAGTTCAACTCTTGATGCAGAGTCTCACTAGCATTTCTAGAAAATTTATTTAACCGTGCACGCTTCATTGGCTCCTCTAAAAAAAAATAATCCACTGGTCGTTAATATTTTAATTCGTTATTTTAATACGTTAAATATGCATGTGTATAATATGTACACGGTGAGACAAATTCAACGATCTTCGCAACAATGACCTTGGAGTGACCTCGATGACAAAAAAATCGGTTTCAGTTTGAAGAATGCGAAAGTAAGTAAGTGTGTACATTACTGTCGTTAAAACTAGGTAAATATCACACAAATAATAATAGTAATTTGGACTGAACCTTTTCGCCAGTCAGTTTATTATTATTTCTTTTTTCTGCCTGGCGAAGTCTCGTTGTTTCAATTCGAAACACTCGGTTGCATCGCACCGAATAACGAGAAAGCTGAAGTTCTACTCCGCCTCAATTTCTCGAGTTTCGTGTACGTATGCGCATTACAAATTGCACAGAAAATTGTGCAACAATTCTCAGTCTAGTGAAAAATCCAGCAACCGTTCTCCGCTGTAACCGCATTATGTGAAGTTTCGGGAAGCGTGTGTGTGTGTGGTATGCAATGAAAAATACTGTGTTCGTGAAGACCGTCGAAATAACTGACGGCCACACACATACACACACACACAGACAGAGCGTGTTAACTGTTATTCTATCATGTTTCCCGTCGGAAGACACGAGTTTTCCCACGGAACCAATTTTCGCTCGTTTTGCCTCCTCCGTCCCCGCCGGAAGTTGTCAACAGCGGCAGCCATTTTTAATTGAGAAAACAAGCGGCCCGCGTTCATGCTCTCGGTCCCGGGGCAATGAGAGACGAATTTTTTCGCCGAAATTTTTCCATCGGTCCCGGTGAAATATCAATAAATCACCCGCGGACCGAGCATCGACTGCGCGGGACGCTGCTCCGACGTGTTCTAAAACAGCGTCGAATCTGTTTTCCATAATGTTTCATTAGAGAATAGTCGCGCCCGAGCTCGTTATCCCGTCGATGAATAAATAAATATATAAATAAATGAATTGCGATGCCGTCATTACACGGAATCCCCCGTCGACATCGATCGCAGTCGTAAATTTCTGTCGGTTCTCGCGTGAACAATGGCCCCTGCAAATATTTGCAGTCCTAGAACCGCGCCGTGCGGATCTTCATGCAAATTCACCCCGTCCGCGGAATCGTTCATAAACATCGGGAAAATTTTTGCGAGACGAAGAAATTCTCCCTGGTTGACGCAAAGCCTGACGATTATGAATGCGATGCGAAATGAACGTTTTCTGCAGCCATTGTGCCGAAGAAAAACCGAATATAAATTTGTTTGATTATTTAATTCCATTCTGGCATAGCTGGACTGCGGATTTTGTGCATTCATGGCACCAGTTAAATTTTACCGAATCGTTTCCAATATATGCTTTAAATTTTTGTAGATAGGTTTACAGATAAAAACGTTTGATCATCCGTTTGTGAATAGCGAAGTGGTGCATCCTAAGAGTAGTAGCTTCATTAAGACGAGCATTCTACATTCACGTCTTCGTAGATCCATAAATATTCCGTTCGCTCTTCAGCTACTTCTTTTACGTTGCCGCGACGGGGTCTGGATTAAAGTCGCTTTGAATGTTTCACGGGCCCGGAGAGTATTCGAGTATTTTCGGGATCTCGAGCGAAGTTGCGGTCTGTCTTAATAAACGTTGAAAGCGTTGCCAGGCTTGGAAACTTGAAATTCGCCTTTCTACCTGGGGTGCAAGTTGCAATCGCTCGAAGGAATGAAATTGTTTGGGGTATCTAACCCTTTGCACTTTAATAGATCAGTCGTCAATACGTCCAATTACTAACAAGCGTTTTCCATAGATTTCAATATGAACACGAATTTTGAGACCGTTTCGTGTTATCACGTTTCTGAAACATTTGCCTCAGGACGAATATTCGCATTCTCAAATTTGAGAATTTTTTGCGCTTCAACTGTGGAAGCTATAGAAATGTTTCTTACTGAGAAAAATTCTGCAACCCTTCCCAAAAACAGCCCTGAATATTTCAATAACATTATAAACGTACAAACTAGCTCGAACAGTTTTTCAGTGGAACAGGTCAACCATTCATCCCCTGAAACGAAGATCCAATTAGAACCTCCGGCCTCACAAAGCAACCTGCAAAGATATCTCCAAGAAAAAAATATTTTTCCTACCCCAAGGTGTGTACCAACAACCTCCAAAAAGAATTTTTGCGATAACTTGTCACCTCTTCTCCTAAAAAATTGCCAAATATCACCCTCCAGGCGTTCATCCAGAAGGTCCTCTAAATGTTGCCTGGCTTGGCGATTAGGGTGTTGCTGTCGCTGTTAGGGCACCGCCGTCGGCAAGCATAATGTCAGCAGGTGTCAGCGAGACCTCGAACAGGCCGTGGATCAGTGAACGACCCTCGGGGTGCGATCCGTGTGCGAACAGAGACGCGGCTGTTGGCGCGCGCTGCACCCCCGGTGCGTAATTATGCAGGCGAACGCACGGTAATGCGCATCAGCCGATGACGTCACCAGTGCTCGCATCCTTGAAACGTTCGCGCTTTCTCTCCCCGTTGTTTTAAGGGGGTCGGCGGGGGTGTGAGGGGACCGGAGATTGTGCTTTTTTTGCGCAGCGAGCGGATCGCGTGCGTGCCGGGGCCGATAACGCGGCGCAAAAAGAGGCGTACACGCACCGGGAACGGGACGAAAAGGTTTGTGCTCGCGTGCGTTTCAACCCCGCGGAGTAGAACAGCACCCCCGTGACCCAGTTCGCAGGAGTCGACCCTCTCCGTCTTCGGCGTTCGCTCCTTCGGAAGGTCGGTGCCGGCGGCTCGTCTTTCGCTGTGCTTCACTATGTTCGATCGCCCAACGACGCGTGTCCTTTCCACAATTTTTCGGCGGCTTTTGTTTCCACCGTTTTCCACTCGACGGGTTCTCGGGAATCTCTTTGGTGGCGTCTATTTTGTGCCACTTTGCATACAGTCCTCCTCTCTCTTTTATCATTTTCCTATTTGTCTGGTTACAGACCCGGTTATTCTACTCGCGTAGTCAATTTTATTCGCAAATTTTCTACGTGAAGCATCACAGACTGGAGGAAAATAAAAATTTATTCTCTTTCGAAATACGTTTCATATCGTTTCGTGTTGAAAGTAATATTACAGTATTTTCAAATTTTTCTAATGCGACTACTGTTTTATGTACCCATTTCTCTCATAAGTTTATAAAATCAGCAATCGAATGATCACAGATTTAATTCATTGAAGTTCATCTTTGGTCTACTTGTCTGACCACAGGCACGCTGATTCTACTGCAATTGCACAAGCTGCAGCCTGTACATTTAATTAGCTCGTTTATATATTTTATTGCATAAGCGCGTTTTACTAATGTACGCTCTCGTTTCTGTGTTTGTCTGGCTACAGACCTTCCTGTTCCACTACGTTCGATCGCTGCAACCGTCAACGTGTCTTTTCCAGAATTTTTCGGCATGTTTTGTTTCCACCGTTGGTTTTCCACTCGACGTTTCTCGTGACTTTTGTGACTCCTATTGTGCCATTGGAGAATGACAGAGTTGCGGGTTTTGTCCCCGCAGTGATGGACTTTTACGACGGAATGTTTAAAGTTTGAAGTTTCTATATTTACCCTCAGCGGTAGAATTTTTCACCGTATTAAAAATGTCCTCCTGAGGAAATTAGATTGTTCAGTAAAGTTGCTCCACTTGGACATAGTTTTGCTGCGTGCGCTTGGATTGTTATCAGAAAAAATATTTTCTTGGTCGCATATTTGCATTATTGATGGTACAACCTTTTAGTGCCATAAGTTCGGAAACGGTATCGAAAACAGGATCGCTATGTCCACGTCGTAAACTCTTGGTATCGATGGCCGAGGCAGTGTTTCCACCCGAGAAAGATCGAGCATAATATTGACAAATGTCTCTTTCTGAAGGTGACTCGGCCCGAAGTTCGGATAAAGGACACAAAACGGAACAAGCGGAGTCCAGGTCCGAATCCCGGCATAGTTTCCTGCTGGGCTCCGCTCGCGGAATAGTTTCACGACCATCGGGCGAGTAAATCATCCCCCGGGCTCAGCTCGAGGCCAAATTGGCCCAACCTTGACACCCTCGGGGACTTTCGACTCTCTGGCTTTCGCGACGCGCGCCTCATTTTCGTCGTTTTCTTCTCGGCTACGGGACTGCAGGAGAGAAATACAGAGAAAGAGAGAGAGAGAGAGGGAGAGGGACGAAGGGACAGGGGGTTGGAGGGTGGTTGGTTCCTTCCGACAACGCAATTAATCTTTCCCAGTAATTGGCGAAACGGATCGTCTACCGCGTGAAACGACGGGTACAGATGCCACGCGGTAATAATCAATTTCTTCCATTCTTCTTCTTTTTCCTTGTCTGACCACAGACCACATTCTACTGGAATGCTTTAAGCTGATGCTGGTATTTTCTACCGGCTCATTTATTTCAGAGCGCGAAGGGGACTCACTTCTCTGTACAGCGTGATCGTTCAGTGTCTTCATTCCGCTTGTCCGACTACTGGTGGACTTGTTTCACTTGAGTACTTTTATATTATTTTTGGGATTGAAATTCCATTCCATTTGCTATTCGACTGTGCACCATTTATCTGCTACAAACCATTCTGATTCTACTGCTAACTTTCTACAGTAGTAAACTCAATAATAATGAACAAATTACAACGAAAAATATAATCAAATTGTTCCCTTCGAGGTTACCACTCAAGAGTAGGTTTTAGAGCTACTTTTGCAGGTAGCACAGTGCTTCGGAAGCCTTATTAATAGATCTCACGTAGTGAAAGTAAATCACTCTTGATTATCTTGTCTTTATTTGTTTAACCGCAGTCCACAGTTCCACAGTAATATATTAAGCCGAAGCCTGTCATTTCCACTAGCTCATTTATTTATTTTACTGCAGCTGGAAACCTTTCAGTTGCATACTGTGTTGTTCTACAATTGTCATTTTTATACTTGCCTGGCCGCAGGCTTTCATATTTGCACAGACAACTTTATTTTGTGCGGTGGAAACCTCATTCCACTTATTTGACTCTGACCTGAATTTACGTTCAATTTTAATCATTAAAGTTTATAGTTCGTCTGACGACAGACCGACCCATTCTCTACTGCAACAATTTCAACCTCTCCCCTATACCTGATTTATTTACTTAACTGTACGATGAAGTGTTGCTTTCACGAACACGGTCTTTTCTCGTATTATCTTTGTCCCATTTGTCTGGCTATAGGTCTTTCCGCTCCACTTACACAGGAAATTTAATTCTACTAATCTTCCCCTATAATTGACAGAACGAATCGTCGTCATCTCTCGCACGAAACGGGAAGCCGCAAATGCCACGCGATAGTAATCATTCTCTACCATTCCTCTTTTTCCATCATTCTTTGTCCCCGGCTCTGACCCTGTTTCGCTCGCCGCAGGACGACGATGATCAATTTAATGAACCTGAGACTCGTGTTACCGCTGATCAGCTGTTGTCTCAACTCTTCCGTGGTATAGTTTCCAGTCCCGGGATCTGTTCGGTGGTAAGAAAACAATTTGAGGAAGAAAGATTAGTGTTGCGGATGAACGATGCGAGGAAATGCCTGGCGGCGGCTTCGGACGGTGTTGCAGATTGTCGGGGAAAATGACGTCGACAGTGTTTGATGAAGGGGGCGTGATCGTTGAACGAATTATTTACTGTCATCTCTGGTAACTGTTTTCAACATTTTGGACACACGATATTGAATTTGCGGAAAGCGAGGGATCAGTAATTTTTAAATAGTACGATACTGAATTTGTGGGAAGTATCTGCAATATTTAATTTGTTGATAAAGGTATCCAGAATATATTGGAGGCACGCAATATATCAAGCAGGCGCCATTCATCTCAACTCAACTCCAAAAAATCCGGGGACCAGCGACACGACAAACCGGGCATGTTTCGAGGCTGATCGATTCGCGGATGTAAGCGTCGGATCAAACGCGGAGAGATCGATCGATCAAGAAAGGACGGCGTCGGAAGCAGCGGGCCAAAGTGCCTTCAATCATGCCTCGAAAATAAACTTTGTCGCTGTCGGGTCTCCGGGGGACGCAGGAGCGCGCGAAATCAATTGCGCCCGTAGGTTAAAGCCGGGATGCCGCGCAAAGAGGGTCGCACACATACGCGCGCACGCACACACGGAGAGAAACTCGCGCTCCGTTGCGGACCATCCAGCTTTTTGCTCTTCAGCGGCGCTATTCAGTTCACTCGTGACGAGGAGAGACGCGAACTTCCGGCTTTCAGCGGAAAGTGCGCCCTTCCGCGACGAGAACGACTTTGACGAAGACCCCGACGATCTTGACCCGCCGCGGCGACGCTGCACGCGCGTCGAACCGTCGCGTCGACGCCCCCGGGGAACCGGAAAAATTCGGGGGCGAAAACTTCCCGGAGATTTCGTCGTCCCGACCACGAAGAGCTCTGGTGGTTCGCAGTTCTGGGGGTTGGTTTTGGTTCGGGGTGGGGATTTTTGCCAACGATCCGAAGTATAGTCTACTAATAATCCAGAGGGAGGAAAAAGGGTAATTATTTGGACTAGAGGCGACCTGACTTGAGGTATGTCCTCAAGGTCGTTGTTCTTATCAACTCTTTCCTATACATGCTACCCCTGCTCCATATATTTGCTATGACCATAGCAAACTCGGCCTTTTCCCGAATTCGTCCTTTACGGCGAGGGGTGGAGGTCTACCCCTTCCGCTGCACCCCCTCCCCGAGAGTTCTAACCGCATGTTAGACGAACATACCAAAGATGAACTTTCAGTGATTTAATACAATCATCTGTCATCGAATGAACGATATACAGATAGAATATATGATAACTGCCTGTGCAAGTGGAGTTGGAAGGCCTGTAGCCAGACGAGTGGAACAGTGATAATTACATGGTAGCACTGTAAGTAACTGTAAAGTTTCTTCACGGAGTAAAGTATATAAATGAGTTACCGGAGGAGACAGGCTTCAGGTAAAATTCTTACAGTAGAATTAGGATGGCCTGGGGTCAGACAAGTCTTCAGTGAATCAAATCGAATCTGATGGCACAGAGTTGAATAAAAAATACGAGAAAATTTCGAGGAAATCCCGTCGGCCGAGCGAAGCTCTCTGGCGGTCGGCCGTTTTTCTGGGGGATGGTTTCACCCTTCGAGCGATCGATCGATCTTTCCCAGCGACCCGACGAGCTGGTTTCGAACGGGCCGCGCAAAGTCACGGAAGTGTCGACCGATCGGGACTGTCCTTGACACGGATCCGAGTCGAGCGTTAACATCGGTGTGGGTTAAAAAAAGCTGCTCGACGACTCTAACCCTCTAATGTAGCTGGCTGCCCGGTCTATACATAGAGAGTCAGCTCTGCTAGGTTTTTCTGCGCCGCGCTCTGCCTCGATCTGCCTCGCTCCGACTCCGCTCCGCCCCGCTCTGCCTCGCTGCGCTCTCCTACCGCGCGGAACAATGGGCTCCTTTCTAGCACGCCTTGACAATCTTTTATCCGACCCTAGAACGACACTGAGAGATCATCAACCGGCCGGAGAGGAGTACCGACGTACGCTCGCAGCGCGATGAGAAACACCGGACACGCTCGCGGACCTCTCCCACTGTCTCGAGCGGTTTGTGAGACGACGCTCGGCGGGATGAGATTGTTGCGCTCGTGCTTAGGCCTCCGTTGTTCATAGAGACTGAATATTCAGCGCCGGGAACGATTCATGCGATTTTAGGGAATTCTGAGCGGCTTCGTTCTAGCGACACCGATGGCTCCCACAAATTACACCTCGTGGGTCCACTTGTTTCGCGTATCGTAGATAGTTTTATGTAGACAAGTCATGTATTGAGGGGTTCAAATAATGTGGACACTTCCCACAATTTGACACTAAACTTCCCAACATGAGCCCGCATAAAAGCTTCTAATATTTTCTCTACAATTTTCCAAAATTTTCTTCCTCACGTCATGTAGTAAATTAATTGTCCCAAATTCTAAAAAAAAAATAGTTCAGATCGTATGGTCCAATGTTTAAAAATTTACCGTCTTTTTGGAAGCGAAAATAAGTTTTGGAAAATGCTGGCTCTTTGAAGGTTAATTGTATAGATTTAGGAAATATCGTCGCTGGATTTTAATCATGTCTCTGGAATTTGTTTATCCGTGTTCATTCCGCCGTTCGGAAAGGTAAATTCGTTGTCGGAGCGGAGAGCTTTTTGTTGACGAATTCGAACGGACAGCCGTGTTCCAGCCGGGTCTCGTCTGCCGGAAATTCGCCGGTGTCGAAGACGCGAATTAATCCGGTCGTCCGTGGTTAATTTCGAAGCCGTGCGCCGGCCCGTATCTCGATTGAATTCCCGCGCCGATGCGCTCGGGGAAGACTGTGGCCGGCGGAAATGGAACTTCCGAATTGTTTCCATCGCGGGGCGCACTCCCGACGTTCCGGAGTTCACGCGTTTTCGATCCGCTGCCGGGGCTCTCTCCTCTCCGCCACGATATTCCATCGAGCCGTGCCTTCTACCCTCGTCGCGCCCGGCATCTCGTTACGGCTTCTAATTACCGCCGACACGAATTAGAATCAATATCAAACCTCCTACAGAATGTTCCTTATCACTTGACTGCAGATGGTTGACTATTTTCTATTTGCCTCACTGATTTCTCTTGGTTTCTCTGCGTTCTGTATGGCTGTGGGCTGACTATACGACCTTCCATACCACTTATGTAAGGAATTTTATTCAAGCTATATGATAAGAACCTTATTATAATTAATTGACCACCGGGCACACTGCTTGTAATATGTATTATTTAATCTCATGTTCTGCGCTTACCAGTTGTCCGACCATAGAGATTCTCTTCTACTAATTTCATTTCAAGTGTTTTCTTACCACTTATCTCATTTTTTGTTACTACCATATATTTTGAAATAGTCTATTCCCTCGTTGTACGCGTATAACAATTATCGTCGGTGTATTTGTATTTGGTGTCTCACCACAGAATGACTTGTTCTACTAATTTCGACTCGAGTCTCTTTTCACCACTCACATATGCAATTTTATGTAATGTCACCCATTTAGAAGTAGGGCTATCAGTCCATTTTACTCTATCATTTGTACGGAAATCTTTTTCAGTGTGTTTGTCTGACCACAGGCCAACCTGTTCTACTAGTTTCAGCTTAAGTCAAGTTAATTCTTCTTACATGTCTACCATGACACCACATTCCATTTGTACAGCCATAATATGACCTAATGTACTATTGTAGAATCATAGATTCTCTCTCTTCCACTTGTCTGACCATATACTACCCATATCCCTGTTTTCTACCCCCTAAATATCTCTCTTCTTTGATCGTAGGTAATCCCAGCTCACGGCTCCAGTACTTTTATAATTATTTGCATATCCTATTTATTCTTCGAACTAAAAGCCACCATGAAGAATAAAAAAATGAACTTCATAGCACCCCCAGCCCCATAAATAATCCACCACGATCCCGCAGCCGAGTGAAACGTTTCCTGGTCGGTGGAACGATATATCAGACGAAATTATCCCGACACTCTCGTCTGAGAAACGCCGCCGGAGAATTTCGATTAGAGGCTCGAGGAGCATCCCGGCCGCCATTAAGAGTCGGGTCGAGGGTTAGAGGGTTAGATGGAGGGCGGGGGCGGTGTATCCGTGCTCTCGAAATCCGCAAGTTCGCCGTTAAGTAAAGCTTCGCGTGATTTCAATCGGGCCGAACAATCGCGCCGGTGGGTCGAGTTATATATACGGAATCGACATCAACCACCGCGTCCTCCAACCCCTTCGTCCAACCCTCTCACACCGATTCTGGTTACATCTATATTTCCGAGCATGACGCAAACTGCACGCGCTGGCCAGATTGCTTTCGATCGACGACGCCCCGAAATTCGTCGTTACTTCCGTGGCGCTCTGTGTCTTCGGAAGGGTTGTTCGTTAGGGGATGCTGGGACGCGTCACGGGGGATGTTACATCGGCTGATAATTCGCTGTGGAACCGTACCGGAAACTGTGGAAATTAGACCTGCGGCCAGCCGCCTGGACACGATGTTGTAACTCTTGCGGAGGGATTGTTCGTCGTCCTCGAGACACCGAGGGGCGGTTTCCACCCCCACCCCCCAGTTTCGGGGCTCGGTTCGCCGGTCGAGGGATTTGTAGGTCCCCCCGAGCGACGAATCGCCCGGTTTTAATAAAGTAAATGTGTATCGATTCGCGCCGAATGTTCGGCACAGATAAATACCCGGGTCGGCGTTAAGGGCGGAATGTAATTTGATTACGCGGCGCGAGATATCGGAGTGCGACTGTCGATTCGCGATTGTTGTTTATACCTTGTTGTAATCTGGCCGATTTGTGTTTTCGGATCGCTTTTAAAGCGAGAGTAGAAGTGGAAATTTGTTGAGGGTGTACTTGCAATAGGGGTGCTTTGTGTAAATGTTCTATCTGTAACTCTGATCGAATCCCTTTCAATGGTAGAATTAATATTTTAACTACTGGCTATATTCTTGAGGATCTATGACGGTAACATTGTGTCAAAATATCAGGCTAAACAAAAATTGCAATTTCGTGTTTTTTTTTAAAGCATTTTGTAATTTTATTTACCAATTATAATGACTTGTTGCCAGACAAGTGGTATTAACACGACAAGTCATACAAGTGGAATAAGTGGGTCAACGATCAAGTACGTAGAATTTGCATGATTAATGGTCAAGCAAGTGGTATAGAGACTGCCTATGGTTCCACAAGGAGAATGGTGATTATGTATATATGCCGACATAGGCAGAATAGAATTGATCTACGCTTGGACAAGTGAAACAAGCACAAGCTACAATGAAACAGGTAGAATAGGAGTGATCAAGCAAGTGGATTAAGATAGCTTACAGTCAGACAGCCAGAATAGGTATGGTCTATGACGCTGTAAGTGGAATAGTGTTATTTCATGTTCATGCAAGTTGCATTAGGGGTGATCTTCAGACAGGCAAGCACAATAGGGACTATGGAATGAATTTACTCAGACCTGTAGAATACAAATGCCTCGGAGTGGAGTGGGTAGAGATAATAACCACAAGTGGATCGAAGATCGCATATGATCAGACAACACATAAATAAATTGTAAAAACTTAGACGGCGGATTTTATGCGTTTATGAAAAACGTGGGCACACAAAATTAGAAATACTTGAGAGATTAAAACAATTTAAGGAAGTCTGTCTTTTCCAATAGCTCATTTATTTATTTTACGACAATTCTTACTTTTTCCATACTCCGACCTCTTCTATTATTTTCATTCTATATATCTGGCTATAGCCTTCCTATTCCACGCTATTTTAAATAGGTATATGCATGATACAGGGTCAGACAAGTAGGAAGGAATGTGTCACAGTCGAACCAAGTAGAATAGCTCAGTTTATAGTCACACATCGAGAAGATGAGATCTCTGTGGCCAAATGCGTAGAATACAAGTGGTCTACTACAGTCAGACAGGTGGAATTCATGCAATTTGCAATGCTTGTAGACGAGCTTCAAGAATATGTAATAAAATAAAATCTTTTTGACAGTAATAGCAGTCTTTATAAATCCGACATAAATTAAAATAGTAAAAAATTCTGCCGATTTTAATATTCCAGCATTTCTTGAAAATCTTCTGGAGCCATAATTACATAAAGATCCGCAGTCTGGCGATGATCTATATTTAGACAAATGGTAAATAAACCGAAAAAATGTAAATTTAAAATTTTTTCCTTTTTAATTTGCCCAAAGACACCACTTTCGCGTCAAATCAAACACAGCTAGGGGTTCGAAGGTTGTCGGAGGGGTGTTGAAAAAGGCCAACCAGGACAAACTTATGATAATAGTGGCAGCGTTGTTCCCAAGGCCGCGTGACGCGTCGATTAAGCAGCCACTCGTCGCGCTGTCGTTCCGCGCGAGTAAATCTCCGACTCGAGAGATCACTCGAGGTGCTTTATTTCCCATGGAGCGCGTTCGTGACGCTAACAGCCCACCCTCGAGGGGAAACTTCGTTCAAGGGGAACAATCTCTCCCCTCCCTCTCTCAACCCTCCCTCTCTCACCCTCCTACTACTAAACACGTTCGTTTCGATTCTCGCGTTAGAAAATAAATTCTATTATGAATTGAAGTGATCGGCCGACCGGATAAGCCGCGCCAATGATATTGTAAGCGGCCGTATTATATTGCGATCGTTATCGGTCGCGACACGCGATCTCGCGCGCCGGTTTTTTTTCCTTCTTTTATTTTCTTCGCGGTGTTTCGTTTTTATTAGCTACAATCTCCGACCCCTCTCTCTCTCTCTCTCTAGCTTTTTCTCTTTTCCTTCCTCCCTCGCGTTCTTTCTCTGCCGCGGTTTCTCCGCTCGTGCTGAACCCGCGATGCAGTTCGCCGAGCGTGATACGCTTTACAGAAATCAGACGGATGACGAATGACTGCGCACCCTCCGCCGGGGGAAAATAATCCACTACCCTCGAATTGTTCGCTGCAATATCGACTACGCTGCGAATCGTCCTGCGGCGCCGGAAACACGGTCTGACAGCGGGGAGAGAGAGAGAGAGAGAGTTCACGATATGATGTTTCATTTTGCCAATTATCTTCCCACGATTTATACTTCGAAATTAAAATGATTCGCACATTATAAGCCAACCGGGAAAATCGATGTATAGTCACAAGACTGTATTCCGAAATTCAAGACGAGTAAAAAATAATAGAAACGTTTTAGAGAACATTGTTACATTGCGGGTCGAAAGTACTGGAACAGTATTTTTAAATATCTCTATTGTTTTCATTGTTTCAAATTGCACTTACCTATTTTTGTCGTAAAATGCAAAAATAGTGTCGCATACGTAAAAATTCGAATTTGAGTCGGGGTTTGTTAGGTAGCACCCCCAGCCCCATAAAAATTCGAATTTGAGTCGGGGTTTGTTAGGTTCCCGTCATAAATCGGGCGGAATTGATTCCGGTGATATTCCCCGGGGAAGTTTAAATTGAAATTTGCCATTTACTTAAGCGGGGCTGGTTGCGTGATCACGCGAGTACGCGAAAGGGTCGCGCGACATTTCGCTTGCCGATTCTCCGTGACCCCTCCTTTTCCCCTCCCTCGAAACCCCTCCATTCCCCTGTTTTTGCCGCCTTATCGTGTCTCGGGGCTCGGTTTAAAGCGCGCACGAGCGAACGGTTACGGATAAACGGCAATTACTCGCGGGCGAACCCGGTCGAATCGCAATTATCAGTGTTTACCGAAATAGCTGGTTGCCGGGAACACTTATGGAGGGCACGGTTCTCGCTCGATAAACAACGGAATTTATTAGGTTGCAGAGCGTGCGTCCGTTACCATCTTCGACAACAGCGAGTGAAGAATGGACTGGCCTAAAATCGCCCGCGAGTAAACGCCAACGCTGGCAAACAATGACAAATATTGCCTTCAACAATGTATTCTGACGAACTTTAACGGTTCACCTAAATAGGAGGCAGGGTGAAACAAAAACAGGGTAACCAAACTTTTTTACCTAGCATTTGTACCCATCTGCGCACCAAGCCTCAGAAAAACCGAAACATCTGGATGCCATAAACTCTATTATTTACATTTACGGTCCCTTTCGTGTCCTTTTATTTCGTCCGACCATCCCGGCGTAATGCCCCCTCCTAAACTTTTCAGAAAAATTTTTCGTAACGTCAGTCTTGTTCGAATCGCGACAGAGTGAACATCTCCAAAAAATTATTTTAAGTTCGCTGTTACTTTTGCAATTGACAGTGCATGCAATTGGAAATCTAGTGATAGTTGTGATTTGTGCGGAAACAAAGTGAGTTTTATTTATCATAAATCATATTCCGGTATTCAATAATATTATTTTTGTACAAAGTATGAAGAGTAATTATATTTGTGCGGTCCTGATAAAATTAAAGCAATATAAAAAATTGTACGGATTTCTGCAGATTATAGTTTGCTGTGTACAGAGTATATTTTATTTGGTGGCATCGTAGTAGTTTCACAAACTAAATTTAAAAATTGTGCAATATCAATTAGCATTATTCTAATAAATTCACAGTCATTAATCGTGCCTCTAGAATATCATAAAAATTCGAAAATCAGCTTTCTCAATAGTAGACCCTCCGAGATGAAATATCCGAGAAATTTATGATACGTGCTCATCAACGAGCCCCGTCGATCTCAAATGAAAAAAATCCTCTCGCAAATAGAAAAGCAATCCGGATTCGAACTGTACATCTCCATGGACGTCTCCGTTTCATTATAATCTGCGTCATATCAGCGCATCGATTTTAAAGAGGGTATTCTCGTCTGGAGCGTCGTTTCGAGTATCGTGTAAACATTTCTTTAACAGTAGAACGACCGAGCAATAAATGCGACTGACGTATGTTGCTTTGTAACAGTAACAGTAATAAGACTGTGCCCATTCAGACTTCATACAAGTTTTATTGTAATATGAGCTTCAATGAAGAGATTCATTAAAAAATCTCCGACGAAAACATTTTTACAATTTCAGTAATTGCAAAAGAAAATATTAGGAACCAGTCATTTGACTGCTCCGGTCGTTTTAGTGTTAAGGAAACACACTCTGGACCACACAATATAATTTTTCGAGGTGAATATGTCAATAAATGTTTAAAGGATTCACCGTAAAACTCGATGTAACTCGAGGATACTGCTAGTTGTCAATATTATCGGAGGTACAGTCTTTTCTCTATATATGTCGCGAATACCTGGCTGATAAAAGTCACAGAATTTTTTCCTACTACGGCATCTCGAGAGTCCTCGAACGCCGAGGAGTGTAAACATTCAGCGTGATATCAGCGACGTTCAGCGTGGATGAAAGAATAGTGTCTCCTGTACGATCCTTGTCACTGGCGAGACCCGTGTTGGTGACATGAATCGAGAAAACGCTGTAACGCGAATCGGTAAGTGCTGAGAGGTTACTGTCGAGTGTGCCTTAGGGCTGGGAAGGGTTGAAGATGCAGACTTTCTCTCGCAGACTTTGTTCTGTTCGGACGATCATGTTTTCCGTTTCGTTACCTTATCGACGCGGGTTGTCCGAGCTGTCACGACGCACGCACGGCCCTGAAGGACTCTCGTTAAAACTTGTTTACGACGGCTTGTTTCAGTTTACGAGCTGTTACGCGAACTCGGCGGCTATCTACCCCCGAAGAGCATCGCGCCGGCCGACATCACGCCGCTGGTGTCGAGGCTGTTGAGGGTGAACGGCGCTCCTCTCTTCGACTTCTACGTGGACGTGGATCTTTACGATCGTTCCAGGTCGTCCGTCTTCCTCGACCTGCCTACCAAGCACCACGAGGACATCTTCTTCGCGGAGAACCTGGTGAGTCCTCTTCTACAGCCGGCTTCTCACACTGGTCGCACATGTATTAGTCTTAGCCGCCCCCGTAGTCTCCTCGTTTGGGAGTCTTATTTTGCTAGTCGTCTACCTGCGTGCAGTGTCTGCCATGAAAATCCCGTCGTTGAACGTCCGCGTCGAGTGTTTCGCCGTTTCCAAGGTCTTCCGCACCAGCTACCGATGGTCGTGCGCTCTCTTTCGCCTAACTCCTTTGGCTGAGCCAAAGCTTCAGTTTTACGCGACGGTTTAGGGGTGCTTGGATTCTTAGGGGCCGCCGCGTTTCGGAACGCGCGAGAGGGTAATAGGTTCAGGGGATTCTGGGAGTGGGCGCCTGGGATCGTTTTGATTAGGGGAACTTGCCGGAATGGAGCGTGGACACTTCGCGAATTTAGGAGAGTATTGCTTTCGGAGATAACGGAATTCTTAATGTAGGGATTTTCATTGTTTGCGAATTAAGAATTCTGAATTTTCAGAATTGTCAATCCTTGTGTTCTGTATTGATCAAAATTGTTTGAGAATTTTTTTTACACGGTATAAAATCATTTAAAATTTTCTAAAATTCATTGACAGGTTGTAAAATTATTTTACACGTTCTAAGATCGGTTCACGTATTCTTAAAATTATTTTAGATGCTTTAACATCCATCGGCATGTTCTACTCCCTATTTTAGACGTTCTGAGATAGTTCTGGATGTTCCATCTTCATTTTAGAATCGGTTCACATGTTCTAAAATCACTGTAGATGTACTAAAATTGCTTTCACGTATTTCGAAATTAGTTTAGATCTCTCGAACTTGTTGTACACGTTCCAAATTCATTCTATTAGATGTTCCAAAATGCTTTGCCTCTTCTGAACTCATTTTAGATCTTTCAAACTCGTTTCACATCTGCCAAAATCGTAAATGTAAATTACATCTGCTAAAATCGTAAAGTAGTAAATGGTCTAAAATTGCTTTACGTGTTTTAAAATTGTGTTGTATGTGTTGGAGTTGTTCTAGGTGTTTTAAAATTGCTTTAAATGTTTGGAAATTGTTGTACGTGTTTCAAAGTTGTTTTAGATATGCCGTAATTGCCTTAGTTCTGTTTAAAGCACAGATAAAATGACTCATTTGCGCGGATACATTTGGTGCCACTACTTAAATACAATTTATGCGCACCATTGTAATTTTATTCTGCTAAACGCGGACCTCGTTAAATTCATTAAAAAATAATATTGTCGTGTGTTTCAACACGAATATCACTCTTCACGTTTCTTCGTCGATTAAAGTATCTTGTAAGATGAGTGTTTCATATAATTTTGTTGTTGAGCTTGACGGTGGATTTCACCGTAATCGATAGCAGAGGGGTACTATCTGCGGCGCCCATGTGTTCCATCGCGTCACCATAAGGGGGCCCAGTAAATCTTGGAAACGTGGCCTCGGTTCTTATTCATCGATTCCCTAGGAAATTAACGAGCGGGATTACCTTGTTCGCTTCTGCTGTCGAGACTCAGGCGGATGAATACTTCTCCGGCCGAGGCTGGGATACGCGCAGGTTAATAGATAGCGCGTTTCACCCTGGAAACCCGCCGGTTAATTCCTCAAGCAAACGTGCGGCCAGTTCTGGCCCGCGATCGCATAAATCGTGCCCCGTGGTTTTCGGTATTCGGTTTGCTTGGAATTCTACCGCGACATTTTACTCCCGACACTTCAATGCGTTCCTAGCTACGTCTACTCTTACGCGTTTATTCTCAAATTAAAACGAATTATATATACGAATATATATATAGGGTGCGGCCGAATAACGTGTACAAGCGGGCAAGGGGTGATTCTACATGTAAATACAAACCGGAAGGAAGGAATAACATTTTTTCATTCGACGCCTCGTTTTCGAGAAAATTGAATTTAAAGATCCGTCGGGTTCGTGTGCTTTACTATATGTGGAAAGTAGAATTGGCTGGTCATGATCGTACACGTCAGACGATCAATATCGAATAGTATGCGTATTCGCTGCATTTTCAAACTGGTTTTTCTCGAAAACAAAGCTTCGGATGAAAAAATTCTATTCTATATTTTTTTTTATTTTGTCATTAGGTATCGCCTCGTGTCTGCTTGTACATGATATTCGGTCGCACCCTATATATATCAATTATTACTAGGAAGATATTTTTAACACTAAAAGTATGCATTTTTACCATGCATTTAGATTAAGGGTGCTTATTATTGGGGTTAGTCCGGACGAATTGGTTAAAGGGGGTTGATTAACGGGGGTTGATTAACGGGGGTTGCTCCAAACAGATTGATTAAAGATGATTGGTTAACGGGGGTTGGTTTAAGGAGGTTGATTAATGGGGGTTGGTGGTTCAATCAGATTGGTTAATGGGGATTGGTTTAAAGGGGTTGATTAATGGGGATTGCCTCAAACAGATTGGTTAAAGGTGATTGGTTAACGGGGGTTGGTTTCAGGGGGTTGATTAATGGGGGTTGATGGTTCAATCAGATTGGTTAATGGGATTTGGTCCTATACAGATCAGTTAAAGAGGGTTGATCAACCAGGATTCCTTAAAGGAGATTAACGAATAGGGGTTGAAGCAAATGGATTGATGAATGGAAACTGATTCACGAGAATTAGTGCAAGCATTTTGGTTAAAACAGATTAGATAAAAGGCATTTGTTGGGATGTTGATTAATGAAAACTGATTATAGGGATTTGAGTAAAAAGGGTTGGTACAAGGGGTTGTTTAAAGGAAGTTAGAGGGGATTCATTCAAAGGAATTGGTTGGAGAAGAAGCTGATCGAAGGAGGTTCATTAACGGGAGTTAATTAAAGGGGATTAGTTCAATAGGGTTTGTTAGAATAGAGTGGTTAAGCCAGATTGTATAAACGAGAACGAATAAATAAATTTGCTTAGAGAAAAATGATGACAGCGCGTCGATTAAAAATGGCTGATTCAATGAACTACTTAATTGAAGTTAATAACATTGGGATCGTTCGAGGGAACTCGTTAGAGGAGGTTGATTAAATGAAGTTAATTAGAGGAAGCTGATTAAATGTGCTGGTGAAGCTGATTATCTTCATTAATGGAATATAACTAAATAATTAAGGGAAGCTGATTAGATGGGTTTGAGTAGTAAAAGTTGACTGGAAGGGTTGATTAAACGAGGCTGATCAAAATGAAATGGTCGAGTAAAAGGCATTAATCAAGGAGTGGTTAGATCCGATTAAAACCGATAATTAACACTTTTTTGTTAACAAAACGCGTTTAGCTTCCGTTCCTTCTTGGTGTCGGCTGGTTTCGAATCGAATGACGATACAGATGCGAGTTTTTCCTGCCGCGGTGTGCGCTAGCAGCCGCTGCGACAGCTTGACTCCGTCGACCCGGCAAAAACATCTTCATTATTCATAGGGACCGCTTAATACCGGGCTTATCGGCGATTCGCGAGCCGGACCAAGCGCACATGGTGCACCGCGTTAGATCGATGCACGGTGAAACAGTAGACGCGCGGTAGCTGGAGGAATGCCATCGGCGTTTTTAATGTTTAAACGTTCGAAACGCCAGCTGAAACTCCGCCGAATCTGTTCGCCGATAAACAAAGAATTCGATCGAACCACCGGCGATACTTTTTTGCTAACATCGACGACGGTTCAAAGTATCGGGCGATTTTTGTGCATTTATGACAAGAACGAGTAGACGTAATCCCAGAGAATAGAAGGATTTTGGAAAATTATTTTCTAACTTATTGAAGTCATTACAGGAAAAAGAACGTTTCCGCTTCGTTCCTGTTTAGTGCAACCGAACACGCCCTTTTTTTTATTTCTTCATGGCAATTTTATATTGCAATTTGTTACGTTAATAGGGTCTATCCCCGTGTTTGGATCGATGCTGGAAGGAAAGATGTTTTAATGGGAAAGTAATTGTCGCCCATTCTGTGAACGGCACGAAATTCGCCGTAATGACAAGAATAAAACGGGAACGAGTCTGTATAACGCGAATCGTAAGGCCAATCACTGGAACAACGCCATATTTCTGCACCATAAACTGCACAGAGGAATCAATACAAACGCCGCCAGACCATACAAGAAGAAGCGGTAACGCTGAAAACTTGCTGGTATAGTTTTGAACTTTGTAAATGATCGCGAAGGACCATGCAGAAAATAACTATAAAATTGCTTACGACCGAGTTACTCGAAAAGTTTCCGCATCGAGTCGAACATCGATCCCCCGCAACAACTTTTTTAACAGTCCTCCAGATCTTTAAAAATTCCGTAACTACGAAAGAAACGCATAAAAGTCGTTCTACGTGCCACATTCTATTCAATCCTCGTTGCAAATGCGTTCTGGGAAAGAAAATTTTTCCTGTCGACAATGTATACTTGGAGAACTAAGAGAAATTTTATATCGCATTACTGTTAAGTTACTAAATTAACGTAGGAGTAGTGCAGCAATTCTTTCGTGCCGAAAATTTAAATTAAATTTAAATTAAGAACGATTTATTTTTATCAGTATACGCTATTTTATAGTGCGCCAAAGTGTTGATCTGCTGGAGGATAAGTTTTTCAGATCTGTGCTTCATTATGATCCACGTTAACAGTTTCTATCTGTTGAAAATTTATATTTTGGAACTTAAAAATATAGTTTTATATTTTATGGTACTGTTGAAGTGCTGAGTAACTTTTCGAGACCTACGTCTCTTCGTTATCTAAATTAAAATTTCATAGAAAAATTAGCTTGGAAAAGTGCATATTATTTTGTGTTAGATGAAAATATTGATGCACTAAAAAATGGGTGTATGGTGTACGTAAGTTTTATCCAGCTTGATCCAGGAGGAATTACTGTAACGAACGTTAGAGCACGGCCGGGGGGTTGGACAACAAATAGTGGGCTACAGTCCTGAAGATACTGGTTCCAAATACAACATGGTGGAAAGGGTACGTCGTCGAAGTTCGCAACTTTTCAGCCGTCGGCGATGGAACTTCGATCCCATGGAGTACGTGTATCGGTCTTCTCCAGCAGAGGAAGTACGTGACGGGCATTAATTATTCTTCCGGTTCTTTTAACTGCTTCCAACCGCCATCACGTTCTCCGATGATCGTGTCCGATAAACCAGCGGAAGTGGTCTCTTCAAGCTTCTTCTTCGTCGTGCACGAGTTACGCGAACGATCCCGGCCTCTCGGAATTTATGGCTGTGCTCGAACCGCTTTTGTTGAACCATTGAAAATTTAACTGAACGGAGTCAAACAGAAACAAACCGGAACCCAAGAACAATATGTTGCGTCGAGCTGAAGTTGTGCGGAACCGAGGGACATTAAAGGGAATTAAAGGGGATTAAATAGAATCGATCATAAAATATTTTTTTGTGCTCAAATTTCGGAGATCGAAGTTGATCGAGAGACCAAAACTAAATGGCACACGTTGCATTCGAACAACCACTATTTGGCACACATGGGATTCGGAACAAAACCGAACCAAAAAATGATACATTAAAATTTCCAACTGCATCATAAACAGAAGACTCTAATTTACGAATTCGCATTCATTTCATCCCCACAAAAAATTTTCTGTGCTCACTAGAAATGATCAAAGTCGATCAAGCAATGTAACAACCACTATTTGGCACACAAAGGATTCACAGTGCAATAAAACCGATCCAAAAAATGATACATTAAAATTTCCAACTGCACCATAAACGGATGACTCTAATTTACGAATTCGTATTAATTTCATCCCCACAAAAAATTTTCTGTGCTCACTAGAAATTATCAAAGTCGATCAAGCGTCCGAACGACCACTCTATGGGATTCACAGTGCAATAAAATCGACCCAAAAAATGGTACATAAAATTTTCCAACTGCATAATAAACAGAAGACTCTAATTTACGAATTCGCATTAATTTCATCCCCCCAAAAAATTTTCTGTGCTCACTAGAAATAATCAAAGTCGATCATGCATTCAAACGGTCACTAATGGCTCGCATGGGGTTCACAGTGCAACAAAATCGAACCAAAAAATCGCACATTAAAATTTCCAACTGCATCATAAGCAGAAGACTCTAATCTCCAAATGCACATTAATTTAATTCTCGGAAAAAATTTTCCGAGCCCCATAGGGCACTTTAAATCGACGCCTCTCCGAAACCAATTGTCGTCACTCCATAAGCCCGGCCGTTCCACAATTTGCAACACGAACCCTCGCCGAAGATCTTGCGGATCCAGAATCCGCAAGCATGATCATCCCCGTAGAGCGTTGAGAATAAAGTGTCTCGGGGATGGTCGAACGAGAGGGATCCAGCGTCGACGGTGTCGTCGGTCGTTCTTGCCCGCTAACGGGCAGACGGAAGTGCCGTCACGACGACGTCTACACTCTTTTGTCGAGCTTAAGTATTAAAGTCCCCACGGCCTTGAGCCGTTATCACAATCGTCGGGGGAAACTTGCCGGACAAAAGGGGTTAGGTTGACAACGGGACACCGGCTCGCTGACACGGGCAGCGTCGGAGACCGTTGCCAGAGCGTTGCCAACGTTGTCAGCGCCGCGGCAGCCCCGGGCGATTGTCTGAACGGATCCTTTCAACCGTTCGCTCGTTTCACCGGGAGCTTTTATGAAAAAGTTCCGCGGGCCGGGGAATTACAGCCGAGGTTAATAGGAGAGCACGGCTTTAATTTTTTAATCCCGTAATTAATTCCCCGTACGAGCGCGCCTACCCGTTACTTTTCTCTCGGTCTCTTGTCCCTTTCTACGCTCTACCGCTCGTTCCCCGACAATGGCCCATTCGGAACGGCGAAAAAAAGGGCCCCGGGAATAAGTTCTCTTCGAAACTGCCCGCGGCGCCGCACTTTCACGGATTTGCGCGGAAGCGCACGGATCTGCCGCATAATGCGCGCTCCGAGGCGAACGCGGTTTTCGACTTGATACGCTCGATTGGCCCTTCAGAGTTCTGTGGGCATTTTTTAAATAGCCGCGTCCCTTCTGGTTCCCCCGGAATTCTTTTATTTAGATGGATGTCCAATTTGGGAAAAATTTTGTAAGAAACATTTTTTGGTTCGGGTTTCTTGCTGACTGTCAGCAAAATTGCTATAGACTCCCACCACCAAGTAGAATATATATTAGGTCTACCGAAAAGTTCTGTCCGATAGTGTCACACCAAGTGACACTACAGGTTGACTTCGGTTGACTATCATTCTCTTTATCATTGCATTTACACATCATGTACTCTCCTAAAACGATGGAAAGTATATTCTACGATAAACATTATTAAATTATGAAAACAGTGTTATTTTCTTTCAATTCGATTGTCCCTTCAGAGTTCTGTGGGCAGTTTTTAAATTGCCGCGTCCTTTTTGGTTCCCCGGGAATTCTTTTATTTAGATGGATGTCCAATTTGGGAAAAATTTTGTAGGAAACCTCGTGAAGATATTAATTTGCAACGAAGCCTATGTTTTCTTGCTGACTGTCAACAAAATTGCTATAGACTCCCACCACCAAGTAGAATATATGTATATTAGGTCTACCGAAAAGTTCCGTGCGATAGTGTCACACAAAGTGACACTACAAGTTGACTTCGGTTGACTATCATTCTCTTTATCATTGCATTTACACACATGTACTCTCCTAAAACGATGGAAAGTACATTCTACAATAAATGTTATTAAATGTATGAAAACGGTGTTATTTTCTTTCAATTAAAAAACGGACAGAACTTTCCGGTAGACCTAATATATTTTTTAAACTTATAGTTACTTCTTCCCTTAATAATTTTAACGACGGAACTAAATGTTTCTCTTCTTTCGAATCCTTCTAAAAAAGATCATTCCAGTGAAACATTTATGGAATTATCTAATACACCAATCGAAACAAAACGTTTCCCAACAGTTCCACATTACAAAAACTCGCTCAACAAACGATACAAATATTTCTCTCGCTCCGAGCCCTACCAAACGATCACTCAAATCACTCAAATCATTAGAAAACGCAGAAACCTCCACAAATCAACGATGGTTGTTCTGCATAATCCTCCATAAATTGTCGCACGCTGTTTCCGCAAAATTCTACAAATCAACGCGCGGTGTTTGCTCTCGAGCCACCATAGTAAATTGACACGGGTCGATTGCACAAATCGGTACGTGTAAATTGAGAGGTATCCGCGCGATCGTCGAAATCCGAAAGTTCCTGGAAGAAGCTCGTCGCCGACAGAGAAGGCAATCAACCTTGCAGTCTTTAATCTGAAGAGCAACCTGCTCGTCCTTGGCCAATAAGCCGCCCTAGCACCGGCGCAATTTCGTCGCAGCTCACTCTCGGCCCTGTAATTAGCATCCGTAATTCGCCGGATAATCCGATTCCGGTCAGATCGTCGCCGACGAAAATCCCCGGCGTCAAATTGCCGGTCGCCACACCTCTCCCCGAGCTTCTTTCGTCAATCCCCACTCCCTCCACCTCGCCACTCTTCGCTATCTTGTTATTTGCTATCGTCCCAAAGCCGGTCCTGATTCGCAACTAATTTACTATCAAATTCTAGTCCCCCGCCCGATCAATAATCGATCGATCTTTGCCTCTGATCGGTGCGAGGCCACGAAAATGCTCTTGACATTTATTAAACTGACAGTAATATTCGGCCGCTTTTGAAAGGACGATAACATTTTCAATATTGAACCGTAAGTCTTGGATTTTTCGGAGAAGTTGGAACAATTGGTTTCCTAATAACTCGCGGAAAAGAATTTTATGGAAAATTGCAATTACTTGGAACTACAGAGAAAATACTAGAAATAACTTTTGGACTTTTACG
>CM052141.1:4304327-4318074 GCA_028454255.1 Halictus ligatus | reverse complement strand
ATTCCTCGTTGTACACATTCCTCGTTGTACACATTCCTCGTTGTACACATTCCTTGTTGTACACATTCCTTGTTGTACACATTCCTTGTTGTACATATTCCTTGTTGTACATATTCCTTGTTGTACACATTCTTTGTTGTACACTTTCCTTGTACATACTCTTTATTGTACACATTCCTTGTACATACCCTTTGTTGTACACATTCCTTGTACATATTCTTTGTTGTACACATTCCTTGTACATATTCTTTGTTGTACACATTCCTTGTACATACTCTTTGTTGTACACATTTCTTGTTGTACACATTACATATACAAGTTGATAGTACACATTCAATGTGCATTCCACTGAACAAATTCACTTGAAAATGAGGTACATTGTGATGATGTATTTCTGAACGGAAGAACACTGAATGTGCTAAACATACATGGATCTCCATAATTTTGTACATTTTTATATATTGTGAAATTTTTGGTGCAAGGAGTGAAGGAAGTTTTAAAGTTAGGGCGTGCCAGATGTTTGCACCGAGGAGTCGAATATTGTGTAGACGATAGCACTTCGAAACTACGGCAGAGTAGTATCGTTTGAATCGAGGAAAAGTGCGGGAATACTGCGGGCCATAGTTCTGCCGAATCCTTTATTGAATGCCACTGTCGTCGGCAGTCAGAATTCTGATATTCGCTCCCCCGTGGAAACCTGAGGGATGGTTTCGCGTTCGGTGCCATTTTACGCGCCGTTTTATGGCGCACTGCATCCGCAGGGAGTGCAGCAACGTCGGCCCGTGAAACTACTTGCTCCGATCCTTGCGATTCTCATTATTGTGCTGCGGGCTGTTTATGCTTTTATGCGACTCCATGACACTGCGGAGAAATCGAGGTTTTTGTCCAGTCAATCTGTTTTTTGAGCACATGAAAAGTCCTGTTAACGCTAAAAGAATATTTTCTCCCCTTGAATTAAGGATTGAAGAACGCTTCCGTATTTTTCCGTAACGCGATTCATCAATTTGTTGCAATTTTAAAAAATTCTTGAAGTTCTTTATCGTGTTCAGGATATATTTTAAAAATTCGTGCATGAATAATTTTTTTACTGTCTGATTTCTCGAGCGTTCGGTGAAACAATATTTTTTCTTCTTGAATTGAGGTTCAACGAAGGTTCATGAATCTTTTTGTAAAGATTGTTTTACGTTTGGATGCGTTTCAAAAAATTTTGAAAGTCGCTGGTAGTGTGTGGAATATTTGTACTTGGGCAATTCGAGGTTCTTCTCCAAAGAATAAAATTGTAGAAAAACAGAAGTCTACAAACAACGAAAACTTGAGAATCGTGCCAGGTTCCATTGGTACCAAAGTCAAACAATAACGTCCCCCGGAAAATGATAAACACGTAGACTCCGCGAACGCCATCTTCGGAAGTGAATGTGCAAACGAAAGGGGACACGGGAAATCTACATAAATAGAAGAAGAATTCAACTGTTTTCTTGAATGTACAACGTCTCTACAATATCTGCAAGCAGAACGCACGATCCCGCATACATATGAACCCTGTTAGCACGTTACACAAAGGTCCTTAGGTTCAAGGAACACAAACGCACAAATCCAATTGTAAGACCGTGCATTGTGCGAAGTCTGGCAATTCGTTAATTACTGACGAGCGGATTGTGGAACTTCATGCAAATTGCTCTTGTGCGCAGTGGAAATTGAAACAAAAGAAAGTCAAAGCGAAATAAATAAAATTCTGTTGCCTGCACAGTGCTCTGGTTCCAGTGAACCGAAAATAAAATTTATTAAATCGTTCGTTCAGCCCCTTTGAAATTTCTGCTTTGTGAAATTGATAGAGGTGCGTACAATCAGGTACAATTCGATACAATGAGATAAAATTACGTGCAGTTACATGCAATTGCGTACATTTCCACAAAATACTTTAAACGCGTTTGCTCGCTTTTGAGAAAATAACCATTATCACAGTATTCAAAGTTTGCACAAAAATAATTTACTGTATCAAGGACTGGCATTTCAAAGTACTACTAGTTAATTATTCGAACAAACCGGCATCAAACATATAGTAATTATATATATACCAGAGGCTGTCTACTACTCACTAAATCTACTTATTGAAGCAAAAAACGGTTAAACTTTAGCTCGGGAAACCAAAAATTTTTCACTTTTCTTTGGGCAATCGTGTAGATTTTGCCGAGAGAATGCCGAAAGTCCAAGTTTCAGTCGTAGGAGATTGTTAAATAATTCTCGGTGCAGTTATTCACCGCTATTACACTTCCTGCAGACGAGGGTCAGCCAAGAGCAAACCTCGGAAATAGAGCGATACAGTGGGCCGATAAGTATAGCGCGGGAAACAGCATAAATCGCGTCGGTGTTCGGGAACTCGGCCATCGCATCGGCAGGAAGGCTGGAAACGAAGAAGAGGTTGTGGAAGAAGTAGGCTACTAGACACGTCACAGATAGAGCACAGAAGAGGATAGAGACACCGAGACAAAGCGGAGACAGGAATTTCGGCCGAGAAGCGGCGCCCGAAATCGAAATACAGTGATGTCCAAAAGTATTCGCTTTTTACAGTAGTAAAATTAAAATTGGTCCGAACCATTTGAGATTTATTTAGACGTTACAAGGATTACTAGATGATGCAAGAACGAAAAAATTACTTAAAAGTTTCTATTGCTTGTAATTTTTAAGGAAGCTGTTGGACATTTTTTAACAAGTTCTCAGCTGAATCATGAACCTTAAAAATTAAATATCTGGCAATCAACCCTTTGCACTCGGCGCTATTTTCAATCTGAAACTAAATATTTCTTCCGTCTTGCAATATTTTCATGTTATTCGTACGAAACTAATCCGATTTCTACATATAATATTTACATGTCTAGTAATCTATTAAACAGAAATTTTGTAATGTAACAAATACTTTGTAATATTTTTTGTAATTTCTTTGAAATAATGCCACAACAGTTTCTAGTGGTGCTTCAGGGTAGCCACTCGAGTGCAAAGTGTTAATAAATTGTATCGTATAAAATAACGTGTAAATTGAATAGAAAATTTACTCTCTTGTGTTTTAGTTTGAAATCAGGAGCGTTTGCAATCGTCTAGCAGTCAATACCGATGTTTTAAACAAATACAGGTTGCCTGGTTGAATTTCGAAGGCAGTCCGAATACTTTTGTCCAGCACTGTAGGTCAGGTTGGACGTCCGCCAGGATCCGCGTCCGACACCGACCTAACATCCCCCTAATTCTCAAACCGCCCTCTAGACTTGACCTTGTCGCATCGCGTTCCTCGGACCCTCTATCCCTGTTCTATCCGTGTCCCGATCTTCTTTACGACGGGGGTAAATAAAGCGGTGTAATCAGCAAGCTCCGAGCGAGCTCAGAAACAGAGCAAGATAGGATCAAGAGAGATCAGTTCTTCGCGCCGTATGATGCTCCGGAAGTGTCTCTTTCGTTGCTGAAACTTCCGGGACTGCTTCAAGAAAGAGAATTAACCCTTCTGTGACACGGGGTTGTTGCAAAGTTGAGTTCGGAGCTTTCCTTCCATGGTTCTTGAAACGTGCAGTTATTTCGGTGGTACAATTCTTCGATAAACTGCCTGCAATGATAATGCAAAATTGAATTATTATAAAATTATTATTATAAAAAATTATTTCTGGATTATTTTTGTCCACACGATTACTACACTACAGTTCTCTGCCGATATAATGCGATGGCTCTGTTTTCGTTCTATTTCGGACGAAGAGGAATTATTTTCTCATTTCCAAATAAGAAACGATTCCAAATTAAACGATCTCACGTCATCAAGTCGACGACAAGTGGCATCTAGTTCGGAGCACGAGCATCTGAAAGCGCATCTAATGCTCTTGGGATGACGGTTCACGCAATGACGCAAGTCGCGATAATTGTTTCAAAGCGTCGAGGCAGAGCAGCGGAATTTCGAAGGACCTCTCGATCGAGGATCGCTGGATCTCTCGGATACACAGCGAGAAGTAATTGCTGTACCATTGAGACGCGAGAACTCCTCAGCCAGAACGCTTTCGTTTCGAGAGGGTAGAATTTTTATCTCCCGTTTCTGCGCGTTGTCGTCTAGTGTCCCGGATTGTTCGCCTAATTAAAGTATCGGGAAAGTCTTGATTTCCGGGGAAACTGTCTATGCTCGGTTCAACAATTATCTGAAATTAACAAGCTGTGTTTAGTTTATAGTTCCTGTCGGATTTTCGGGAAATCGTTTGGGGTTAACGTGCAACACCACCGAAAAATTGGAAATAAAGTTTTTACACGATATTAGTGCAAAGATGATTCTACAATTTTTAAGTTCTTGGTAATTTTATTTGCCACAAAAATTTGTCAAACTTCCTAGAAATTATCAAAGACGATCAAGTTGCAAAAGCGATCGTTACACGGCACATTTTCTGTTCCGAATGCAATAAATCTGCAGCAAACAGTCGTACACTGAACTTTAAGGGATTGTTGTAAAGTGGAGATCCAGTTCTTCAAATTCGTAGCAATTTCATCCTTAGAAAAATTTTTTGAGTTCCACAGAAATGATTAGAGTCGACAAAACGGTTAAAAGGACTATTATGTGGCACACGTTTCGTTTAAAGTGCTACAGAGCTGCTTAAAAAAATCATACACTAAGTTTCAAAAGCTTGTTGTATAGTGGAGCTTCCAGTCTTCAAATCCATGTAAATTTCATCCTCAGAAAAAATTTTTTCTCCACAGAAATGGTTAAAGTCGACAAAATGGTCAGAAGGACAATTTATGTGGCACACGTTTCGTTTGAAGTGTTACAAAGCTCCTTAAAAAAATCATACACTAAGTTTCAAGAGCTTGATTTAAAGTGGAGTTTCTAGTCTTCAAATCCATGTAAATTTCATCCTGAGAAAAAATTTTTTGAGCTCCACAGAAACGGTTAAAGTCGACAAAATGGTCAGAAGGACAATTTATGTGGCACATGTTTCGTTTGAAGTGTTACAAAGCCCCTTAAAAAAATCATACCCTAAGTTTCAAGAGCTTGATTTAAAGTGGAGTTTCTAGTCTTCAAATCCATGTAAATTTCATCCTCAGAAAAATTTGTTAAGCTCCACAGAAATGGTTAAAGTCAACAAAATGGTCAGAAGGGCCGCTAAGTGGCACAGTTTCGCTCAATGAAAAGATTGAAAAAACAACCGAAAGGATTAAACGGAAAGAAAAAAATGTAATAACGTAATAAAAATAAAGCGGAAAGTACAATTTCAATTGTCTGCGCACAGAGAGTAAACCGATTCTAGATTCGTATTTCGAGCACACGGCGCACACCGCGAGACTGTTCGTGGCTCGTGCGACCGTTCCATTTGGTAACAGGCGTATCGTTTCATTATGCTAACGAAACATCGATTATGATAATGCACGGGACCTATTGAATTGCGTAGAATTACTGTTACGCCTCGGCACGAAATGCGACCGCGTTCTCTCACGCCGTTATCCCGTTTGCTCCGAGGACCTTTGTAACGAGATAGCACACACGACAGTAATTGGTGTCTGCCTCTAACGCGGCCGGGTGCGTGGATTAATTAACCGGAAGCAAACGGAATCGAGATACCGCGGGTCTCGATATAACATTGTTATTTTCAGTTCGTGAAAGTCGTAATCGAGTTCCGAGTCCTCCGAACTCCCATAGTCGCGTCTTTCCCAATTTCCGAAGTTACACGGAAGCTTACTTTGCACTTTTGAGACGCTAAGGGCCCCTGTTTTCCCCTGTTAAGGTCGGGAATTAATTAGTGTGCAGGTCATGTTGCAAATAACTTCTGATAATTTTGTTGCCGCTTAAGCGAAGTTTGTCGAGCTGCTTTTTAGTTTGGAGTGCTCTACTTAGAGTCTCTATGGTGGAAATTTTGTTCGAATTGATGAGAAAGCCATTGATATTTTGTCTCGTCTAGTCATTTTGAAATGTAGGGTTCCTCTTTAAAAATAAAAATCTTGACCTAAAGTTAAGGGAAGCCTTCAGTTTCTCTAATTAATTCAAATTCAATTTGAGTTTCCCTTATTTTTGTCCCCTCTAGTAACAAAAATCTTGACCCAAGATTAAAGAAAGCCTTTCAGTTTGCCCTGTAATTAATTTAAATCAAGTTTGAGTTTCCCCTATTTCGTTCAAACGAAGCTCGTCCAGTCGTCTTCGGCCTTAGGGTTTCTCTTTACCAATAAAAATCTTGGTCGAAACTTAAAGGGAGCCCTCGGTTTGCCCAGTAATTAATCTGGGTCAACTTGATCGCAGTTTACGTTTGAGTTCCGAGCCCATTATCATCAAAGAACGAAGACACCTTATCTCGCCGCCAAAGCGCGCCTCCCCTGTTTACCTTTTCTTCATTCTCCGAGTTAATTGAAGTTTAGCGAATGAACTTCGAGCTCCCGAGCACTCTTCAGGATCGTAAATCTTTGCTTCACCGGTTAATAGGGGCCCGCGCGATCACCTTTTTCCTCCCCGCTTTTTAAAAGACGTTCGAAGAGCTCGGTCCGCTCTTCAGAGGTTCACCGAGCATCGTTAAAATACCTCGTTAGCAACTATTTCCTGCACTGTCACCGATCTGCCGCTCGATCTCCGTGATTAATGAGACGTTCGCGTTCAGGGTCGTTTAATATCTCGCCGTATATCGCCGCTCGCGCCACGAATCATTAACAAAATCGATCCGCCGCCGTGCTAATTGATACCGCGGCTGCTCTGTTTAAGCCGATGGCGTTGTATGTAACGAGACTAAAAGAATTTAAGAACATTGAGTTTCGCACTATGAGAATTATTATATTCTTGAATAATATTTACAGTGATTTTTCTGTATATGTCGCCGAGACCAACGCGTTAAGTGTCGCGGAATTGTCCCCACTACCGTGGCCGTATACCACTATCTCGTATCTGACGCCAACGTTCGTATCTGATACGCCGACAAGACTTCCAGGGACGTATCGCGCATAATGAATTTTTACGATCTTCCCGCGGCAAATGAATAAACAAACGCCGAGGGGGATAGTTGCTGGTACCGCGAACGACGCATCAGCGTCGCTCTTAATCAAAATCCCGCTCCGCAAACCTAAAATATTAACCGGAACGAAATTTCTGTCCCGGCGATTACACGTCGACGCGTTAGCCTGCAATGCGAAATCCGTTCCATTTTAAGAGGCTCGCGTAAGCATGTTTTTTACTGTACACATTTACGTACACGCACGTATACATACGTATACCGGGGAAGCGCGGATGCGTGTAAATATACGCAGGCGATAAAAGAGAAATGTGTGTGTGTGTATGTGCGAGAGAGCACACCTGTGCATGGAGAACACGCTTTTCCGTAGAGACTCCTGTACGTGACGTAATTTCGATTTTTCTAACTGTACACCCCCACTCTGAAAAATCTGAAAAAAATGATGTGGTTAATAAACACAAGCAGATGCCAAAACGATAAAAATATTGACTCAATATTGCTTAACCTCTACGAGAAATCGGCATTTCAAAATTTTTGTTCATTTTTTAAAATTCGATCTCGAAGCTTAAAATTCTGAAAAAATTCGTCGATGTGCACTGTAATACCTCACGTTTGCCTGATTTTTTTCTGATTTTTCAATCGAAGGGGGGAAGAGAAATTAAGGGAAAACCTGATTTCCGTTTTCAACCCTTCACTTACCCCCCTGTCGACATATGGTGCTGAAAATTGGTGGAAAGTATTCCCTTTGGATAAGCTATCCAGTGGCCTACTACAAATTCGGTTTAGGGGCAGTTTTGACCTGCGGGTACACCCTTTGGTGTAGATGAATTTCCACAAGAAATTTTACTGCGTGTAAATATAAATTTCAACAAGGAATCTGTATTATAAATTTTCTATTAAGAACAATTCAGTTGGATCTTCAAAGGATTTTCTGGTATGGACAAATTTCCAAGAGAAGATCTGCCACGGATGAATTTCCATTGGAGAGCGAGTTAATATAAAAGCGAGCGATAAAAGGCGGCGCCTGTGTGTGGGCACACCTGTACATAGAGAACACGCTTTTCTGTATGGGCCCGTGTGCGCGACGCGATACTTGCCACCCTCCTCCACCCTTGTTTGCCGAATCGTTACACGCTTCACCCCATTTTAACGCGTTCCTACGGCTGCATGCAGAGAGGCTTTCCTTCGATCCGCGAACCAAAGCTTGCGGAACCGACGGGGGACTGAGCTTTCCCTCGGAAAATATACAGATACATCGCTCATTTTGTACAAAATACTTCGTGCGGACGGGCTGCAGTTGTCCTGGAGGACCTGCGAGGACTAGCTTGCTTTATCCCGACGGTTTGCTGTCGTTCTGCTGTAAAGAGTTGGACAATTTTGTGGTCGAAATGTTGGTCGAGTTATCCGAGGGGTGGGGGTTAGTTGACGATCTTAGTTGACGTTTGTTCGGCATGGTCGCTGTATTAACTATACTGCGGATTTTATGCTTATACCACAAAAACGAGTTGGACACAGAACGGTAAAAATATTTGAAAAGTTTATTTTAATTCTAAATTTATCTTATTAATTCGGACCTTTATTTTGCGTAGAAATCTGCAGTTTAGTAATGACTGTTTGTTGTCTCTTGTTAGAGAAAAGTATAATGAGATAATGCTTTTGTTCGGGGGAAGTTTGCTTAAAGTGGAAGTTTCAGAGGATGGTATTTTTCTTCGAAGAATCTAAATAAATTTTTTAAAAACTTTGTAGTGGGAGTTGAAATGAATGAAAAATCAAGATAAGGGTTGTTTGTTTGATTCTTTTAATGACAGTGGCATAGGATAAGTTTCTTATTCGAAGCCTTCGAGTAAATTCTTCACTGGAAATTCGAGAAAGACACATTTCCAAAACAGATGCTAACAAGATTCGCATTCTCGTTTGAACCGTCCGAACAAGAGCGTTATGTTCTACTTTGAGGGATGAAAAGAACGTATCTGTTGACTGTTGGAAAGTTATAATTGGCTGCAGAATTTGCCCAACTCTACCGGTGTGTAGCTGCATTGTTCGAACGTGAGCCGACACACACACACACACGTGAACTCTCTACGGGGAACGAAGTAGAGGAACAGTTGCACGCACGCATGAGATGCGTATGTTTGCCGATAGTATTGTATGTCGCCGACGGTTATTATGATGTACTATGTTGTTGTCACCCGCAGGACGAAAGATTGCGATGGGCCAAGATGTTCGCGATCAAGGAGAAGCAGAAGCGGTCGGTGCACGAGGAAAGTCGGGCTTACACCATGATCAGGGTAGGTATACTATTACGGTTTATGACAAGTCACCTGACAGGGAGGGACCTAAACTACTTATCTACAATTTTGAAACATTTCTTTCGACAATAATAGGCGATTCCTTGCACAAATTGAAACTCTTCTTCATTTTTGGATATCGCATGTCTCTGACTATTGTACAGTTCACGGTGCTCAGGGTTGCATAAATTCGCACTTACGAATTTTTATGGTCATATTTTTCGTAATTCTTTTGAATCTTTTCCGTGTGTATACTGATTTAATTTTATTGCCAGAAATTGAACGATTAGATTTTTCGGAAACATTGAATTAGGGTGCAATCTACTGCAAAGACTGCAATGCAAGGGTTGCAAACTTTGGATGTCGAAAAATCAAGCAAAGTTCGATTTCCCTCAATATTTGATCCTGTAGAGTTTATTGGATGGACCAAAAATAAAAGAAATCCTTTTATGAAACTTTCTATGCAAGGGTTACAAGTTATGGTTGTCGAAAAATCAAGTGAAATTCGGTCTCCTTCAATATTAGATCCAATAAACCAAAAATAAAGGGAATCCTCTTACCGGAATTTCTAGCTTCAAAAATCTTTTTATTTTAAAGTCCCCTCAAAATTTTATGAACACTGCGAATTTGTAATGATTGGCCTAAAAAGTCGTCCGACATTCCCACAAATAAATCTCCTTCGCAGTAAAATAATTTCTTCGCATACTGTCCTGAAACTTTGAAAAACAGGCAAAAATTTTATTCAGAGTTCTGAGTAATTCTGATTAAATAAAATGCAACTATCTAATACAAAACGTGTTAAGATGTTGGAAGAATTTAGGGATATTGCTCTGACATTTTCAACTTTGCAAGCCAACGGAGAAAGTACATTTTCATGTAACTTTAGTTTGTCACAATCGCGCAATTTTTATTTTGCATAAAGATCGGCCGTCTAAGCCGAGGGGACCCGTAAAAATCGGTGGCCGAAGGAGAGGGGATGCCGACGAGACCGAGGGAATTTTAAAGCGGGTTTAGCCCGGAGGGGTATCTCGACCTTTTCGAAAATTCGGTGCCGGTATTTTCCGCGCGTTCTCGCCCATATTTTTCAAAACCGCGCGACCCGGCGTGGCCGTAATATATCACGCTATCGGCGCTGTCGAGCGAACGCTTGTGCGCTGCGTTGTGTACGTGCCGCGATTTTCACAAAATTACTCGATAACACCGTTCTGGCGCAGCCGTTCTCGCGAAGACACCGATCCCGTAAATCCACGGCTGCTAATAAACTAGAAATTTCGCGCTCGAGAATTTTCCTCGCCGCGCCAACCCGGCCTCTCGCGAGCTTTCGCTTTGTTCTCGAGACTGATAGTATTACATCCGGTGCTTTACGATCGTGGCTAGACGCCGCGGGTTTTGTGCATTTATGACGACAATGGCCGCCTGTTGTTCGATCCAGGGGAAAGGTTAAAGGAATTTAAACATTTTGATACATTTGTTCGAACCGGAGCATCGTGTACCATGGTTCCATTCTCCTTTCCGATCGTAGATAACGATACTGCCTTGACTATGAAAACAATTGTTTAACTTCCATTCACTTCGATTGATTGCATATGAGTTCTGTGTGTCTTTGCTGTACTGTTCGTCTGGCCATACGATATTTTTTTCACTGGGTTTGATCATAGAGTGTGGTGTTATTCTACTTGTCCGATCATGGACTGTGTTACTCTACTTGCCTGAGCATAGACCGTGTTTCTCTACTTGGAAAAGCATAGATTGTGCTACTCTACTTGGCTGAGTATGAATAAACTTTATACTATTTTCTTGATTATTTAGCTAATTGTTATTTCACTTGCTTGCACATACATTTTCTGTACGTCGTTCTACTATTTATCTGATCATATATCATTCAGTTCTTATTCGTCTGATTGTAGATTGACTTTGTCTACTTAATCATATATTGAATCTATTCTACGATAATTCTGACCGATAATTTATCAAACTCCTCTATTTGCCTGTTCATGAATCGATTGTATCCTATTTGTACGATCATGTATTCTGTTTTACGCGTCAGGCCAAACACAAATTTTTCTACTCACCTAAACCTAAAAATGAATCGTCTTCATTCATGCGTCATTCATGCGTCTCGCATATCGATTCTCTTCTACTTATATGGCCGTGTATCGATTATATTTGACTCGTCTGACCATATGCCACCTTTTTCTACTGGTCCGAACATAAATCGTATTTATTCTACGCGTCCGCTTACATATCGATTCTATTCTACTTGTCTGGCTACATATATCATCCTCTTTCCACTCGCCCGACTATAGAGCGTCATTATTCTACTCGTCTGGCCATATATCATCCCTTTTCCACTCGTCTGACCGTATACACATTCTAATTCGTCACTTGTGTTTTATGGCCGACCAGTAACTTGTTATCTTCTTTTTAATTCGATCGATAATTCCTCCACTTTACCCCGCGATACTGTTCTCGCTGCTGCGAACTATATTCTACAGGGTGTGCCAGGTTCTTTCCGATAAACTGAGCCATAGTGCCGTAGTGTCTAATTTTATTCGCCTTTTCAGATATTTACAATTAAAAACGCACACCAAATTAGCACACTAAATGATCGATAGCGAGTCAGACGGTGCCCTCGGACCGCGTAACATAAATGAGATTCCATTGCACCACGTGTGCTGTCACGAAAATCGATCGGCAACCAATCCGCATACAGATTTTCCAGATTTCCACACAGTATGTAAATCCACGGTAGAAGAACCATGATCTCCGTCCGACAGAGAGCGGGGACTTGACCCGGTTGTCAACCAGTCGAAATCTCAATCTCGATATTAACCTCGATCGCGAGCCGATCCGATCGAGAAGTAGTATTCGCGGAATGCGGTCCGGCGTGTGATGGAACGCCGGGAACACGTAATTAGGTTGCCTATACCGTCGAACGAAGCCCGAACGTATGTCGTTATCTTTTGTTATTTAAACTCCCGGCATTATCAAAATCGTAAAACCAGTACCAGGTCGTGGGTTCACGGGTTTTTCGTGGGTTCGTTACTTTTTTTATCGGAAGCGAACGGTTTTACGGGCCGCCGGAGGATCATGGTTTCTCCTGGAAGAATTGGCTCACCCTGTCGTACGACGGAATTCACGAGCAGTTGGATGATTTCGCTGTCTGTGGATCCCCCAGTGCCGAAGATCGAGATTTTCGAATGCAAAGAACATTCGTGGAATATTTAGTGAATTTTCTAATATACTTTCAATACTCTTCAAAAACAACCTTATTCATCAAGCTTATTCATTAAAGCTCAATTTTCTTTCCACTCGACTGATCATAGACCGATTTCGCTTACTTGTCTGGCTACAGCCTGTCCTGTTCTACTTGTCCGGCTGAATATTGTCCTACTCCTCTGGTCTGATGAGAAACAATTTTGTGTCACTGCCAACAGTCAAGAACAAGTTATTTGTTGAACTTTCGTGTTCTGGAAATTGTTATCAACACTCGACAAAATTGTTTATTGAAGCTTCATATCCACACACGTCAAGAATGAAATTATTCCCTAATAAACTAGCAACTTTTTCTCCATCGTCACGCACCGCCAATCGCAAATGAACATCAGTCCCACAGTGAGTACAGCGTTCGAGTAAAATACGCATTAGCATCTCGTGATCGGCAGAAGGTTGAACGCAAATTAGAGACCGAACAGCCGCGTGTCTTTGATCGACGAAGTAGTTCGATAAGCGAGGGCACTCGTGTGTCACGCGAAAAGTTCTAAGCAGTTTATCTTGGCCCGGTGAACGATTCCGTTATCGGGTCGCTGCGTGTGCACACGAGTCCCACCCCCTACCCCTTCCCCCGTCGCGTCGATGAGGGTTGAACTTGTCCTTGTCGGTACCTCGAAACTTCCGTCGTCGGTTGTACATAATCGCCTTTAGCGCGAAAATAATTACTCGGCCAAAGTTCCCCGAGATCGGAGTGGCTTTCAGACCCAGAATCGCTACGTCCTTCTTCTAGGCCTACTTAATGTTTCTTCAAGGTCCCCAGAACTTTTTGGTAAGCTCTACTATTCTTTACGGGCTTCGGAAGTCTTTTGGAGGGTCCGCAATTCTTTTCACAGACTCCACAATTTTTCTAGAAGCTCTATCATTTTTTCTGGAAATTCCATACTCCTTTTGGAAGCCCCACAATTTTTATCGGGGGGCTGCTTAATTTTTTGTCGAGCCCCTATAATTCCGTGGAGGGCCTCAACATTTTCTTGTAGCATCCGAACACTGTGCCAAACGAGTCTACAATTTTTGTGTAGGCTCTATAATTTTTGTGTAGGCTCTATAATTTTTGTGTAGGCTCTATAATTTTTGTGTAGGCTCTATAATGTTTGTGTAGGCTCTATAATTTCTCTAGGAGCTCTATAATTTTTTCTACAGACTCTATAATTTCTCTATAAGGCTCCATAATTTTCCTAGAGGCTCCATAATTTTCCTAGAGGCTCTATAATTTCTCTAGAGGCTCTATAATTTCTCTAGAGG
>CM052141.1:4287282-4304227 GCA_028454255.1 Halictus ligatus | reverse complement strand
ATCCAAAGAAAGGAAAGAGAACCCTTCTATTGGTCCAGGGAACGGAGTAATCCTAGGTAAGGTAGGATCCTAAGGAAGGGGGTTCATAGAAAGGGCAGGGAGAGAGGAACAGAGGGGCTCTTACGAAAAATCAGGTTTTTAGGAAATGGAGAGGACGGGTCCAGAGAGGGTACATCGAGAAAGAGAGGGATCCTCGAGAAGGGAAAGGGAACAGAAGGGAAGAAAAGTGAGAGGATCTAAAAAGGTGTGAGATAGAAGGAAATTATCCACGACAGAGTGGGGGAAGACCCAAGGAAAGGAGGGGAAGAATTCGTGGGAGGAGAGTGATGATCCAGAGAAGGAGGACAACCTACGCGATCTTTCAAAATTTACTGCCCCCGATAACATGAATCAAACAGCACACAAAATTTCTGAACCTAACAATCGATCAGTCACCGTGTACCAGAGCTTCCAGACGCAGGACCGGACAAAGCGACCGCGTCCTGGACCCACCAACAAATTCCCTGGCCGGTATACATAATTCAGTCAATTTGTTTAATGTACGCGTAAATCAGGCTGGCCGAGTCTTCCGGCGTAGTCTCGAGGACCCCGAGCAGAATTTATCGCGAGAGGACACGCCTGTCCTGCGGACATTATGTCGACGCACGCGTCGCGTCCTCTCGGCCACCGGCAATTTTATAGAGCTGTCCATTTCCAAGGCCCGCGGACGGACGCACACACGCACGCTCACACGAATTGAAGCGAAAAACGCCGAGGAGATTCCGTCGAGCTCTTATCGCGAGCCCGCGGGATCGTTCATTTAGATACAAGGCTTCGATTAAATTTAATAAATGCCGCGGCCGAATTCCTGGCCCATCGATACCCCGGGAACCAACAACCCCTCTCTCCGATGAATATTAATGCTGCCATAACTGCGCGACGCTTGTCCGCCGCGGTCCCGCGGGCGTTCTCGAAACGCGATTCCCGTGATGTTTCGACGAAATTGAATTTTCCCGTCGAACTTCGGTTTCGCGCACGTTTTCGGAACCGTTTAATTACCGGGCAAATTTAATTACCGATTTCTGGGAAGATTGGGGGAAGTTTCGTCAGTTACACGATATGTTATATATTTAACACTTGGTTCTCGAGACCCCTTAAAACGACGGGTTCTGATATTTTTAATTTACGGATATTGAAATTGCGAAGATGCGTCCACGAGGAATTATAAAAAACAAATTTAAAATATTGATTTCCTTGCGTATAGATTATTAATATAATTGTTACGAATTTTGATACATATATTCGTGTTATTTTTAGAAAGTAAGGTGAAATAGTCATTTTTAGTGCTCCGTGAACCTAGCGTTAAAAGATAGTGGAACTACTCGTTTATTAATGACCTGGAACACTATGATTTTTAACGGTGCATGTACTGTGCGTGCCGCGCAAGAAGTCTCATGAGGGAAACGCGGAGGTGATTGGTCAGATTGGAGGGGGCCACGCCTCTAGCTGCTCTATTGGCTGAAGCGGTTGCACATACACAGCGTGTGACGTCAGAGCCTCGGCATTGGCCTGAGGGAGCGTCAACCGGGTGGGGGGTAGGCGGAGCGAGCGAGAGTGCCCCCTCTGCCCTTTGCCCTTGTGACAGTATCAAAGTATACATATTGTCATTGACATTTTTTTATAAAAACTTGGAGAAAACTTTCCTCGCGTGTAAGGTTGTTGGTATATCACGTGAAATTCGTTAAAAAATTCCGAGAGTATCAAAGTATCGAGGCACCGACAGTATCAAAGTATACCTATTGTCATTGACATTTTTTTATAGAAGCTTGGATAAAACTTTCCTCGCGTGTAAGGTTGTTGGTACATCGCGTGAAATTCGTTAAGGAATTCCGAGGTAGCTTGAAGAAAATTGAAATAAATCAAGTCGAATTAATGGGGGTCTCCCTGTCACGATCCGTGCACCGCGGGGGAGGAGGGGGTTGAAAGATGGCCGATAATTCGTTGGGAACGGTCGAGTAACAGCGGGTTTTGAAGCGGTAACGGGAATTCGCGAACGACGGCCGGGTCGCCGCGATAAATCGGCAGAGGAAACTGCTTACGCAGATACATCGCGGTTCGCGAAAGCTTTTAATCCGTCGCATATCAACGCTAGGTCGAGGGGAAAGCACGGCCGAGAGCGTCAAGCAAGCCGCTGACTCGGATATCCGCGAGCATGCACCGAGCTCGAGCTATACTCCTCCGCAAAATGCACGGAAATAAAGCCGGCTATCAACCGGAAAGGCGATCGAACATGGAAACGCTCTCAGTCGGGACAAATCGTGTGTTTTCTACTTTTCGCGTCGTTTTTCGGAACTGGAAACTGTCTAGCGTTTCGACGACTGTGTCGTTCGGCAGGGAACAGCAATTACGGTGAAAATATTCGGCCGGAGGCACCCCGCTTAATTAGTGACGATTTGCGCTGCAGACGTCCGCGAACGGACCACGCGAAATTTCATTAAACGAAGGCGGCAGATATTGAACAAAAGGCTCATTAATCAATTGCGGAACGTTGGACAACGACGGCCCGTTTGGGAACGGTTTCCCGTCGAGATCTAGGGATCTATTTGATCGGATCAGGCGGTGCCAGGTGGGATCCCTGAGTCTTCTTTACAAGGTAGCTTGGTTTTTAATTGATTTCTACTGTGGTGCTCCTTTATGGGTTTAACACTAGCTTGAGGGAGCACTAAAAATTCCTATTTTACATTACTTTATAAAAATAAAATCCATCAAAATTCGTAACAACTTTATCTAATAATATATACCCATGAAATCAATCACGTTCTTCACGATCACAATACAGTGATTTCTCCTATATATGTCGCCAAGGCCTGGACGATAAACGTCGCGGAATTATCCCCTCTACTGCGGGCACCAAGGTAGGGGTATACCCCGTAAGGGTCCAAAAGGCGGTCAAGAGGTCCCGGAGTGTAAACATAACTCGGGTATGTCTCCTGCACGATACAGGACGTTGGCAAGACCCGTGTTGGTGACATATATCGTGCATTCGCTGTATTCGTAAATTAAAAACATTTGTATCCGTCATTTAAAATCGTGGTACGTTCCGGTGGTTCATTTTCTGCCATCCTACATTTTTATACCGATGAGAAATGCTGTTTTCCATTTTTTGAATTGAAGTTGAACACTTCTTCGGCGGGATATCCGAAGACATGGCGGACTCCGTCGAACTCGAAATTTACGCATTTGGATCCATTAGGTTCCCTCGTCTGTCCTGTCACAGTGGCTAGTTTGCTGATGGAGGGTCGACCCGAGAAACTGGAAAATACGAGGGGACCGGTGACAGTCGAGGACATCCTCGAAGATGGAGCGGGTTGTCCGAGGATTTATCGAGCACTGGCAACGAGATAAGAGAAACGGATTAATTTTTGCGGTTCCATGTTTCTATCAGCTCGTAAATTACTCTGGGGAACCAACGCTACTATCGAACTACGAACATGTTCGTTCTTTAATCATTTTTAGTGAGCGTTTGCCTAACGTTTTACAGCTCAATGGCACCTATCGTTGATCATCAGTTATTCCTCTTCCTTTCCGTCTGAAACTTTCACAATTTTTCAATTTTTCATCCGATCGAAACTTTTCGACAGACCCTATTTCTTGCAACTGATGCAGACAATTTTTATTTTGTCCAAAAATCCTCGGTCTAGTCACAACATTCAGAACCTCCTTCAAGAATTGGCATCCCTTGAAAGATATTAAGACACCCTCTGTACAATATTTGTAATATTTGTACAAACCTACAGAATTATTCATATCGTGGTCAACTATCGCCAGACAGATTTTGAGAAATCCCACTTGCAATTTGCTGTCAATTCTTTCGTACACAGTATCTTCCACGTTGAAGGTCATTTGAAGGTCACTGTACAGTATATCGAGATATTGACCTTGTGAAGAGTCTTAGATTTCTTCGAAGCTTCCTTCGCTGTGACTTACAGTCGATTGATTATTTATCTCTGCCATTTATTTTTCTAGACGATCTGTGACTGAAAAAGAAAAATGGTAACCCAGTGTTTTCTTGTAAAGACGTAACGTTTTAAGATGTCGCGGGTATCGAAACGATCGTTCGGCTGTTTTAGACGAGCACCGTGCCCAAAATGATTCATCCCCGATTTATTCTGCGCTTTCCGGCTTCCCCTGCGCCGCTTGCTGGCACGTTCCCTCGGTTACGTCAGCAGCACTCTAATTAACGACCGAAATTCCGCTAAATGCCCGGCCGCCCGTCCCGTGGAACCATCAGCCGACTACAGACGTCACCTGCGCTTGTGCGCGCTCCTCTTGCAACACCCCCTTTTGCTCGTCTTCTTCTCCTCGATCCCGTGACTTCAGCCCGGGGGAGTTCCCGACATGGAGATCGAATTGAAATTTAAATGAATGACTCTTCGGGAGGATCGTCTGTGGCCTGGTTCGCCTGTTAGACTGGCTCTCTGCGACGCTGTGCTACAATTTTGCCAGTCTTCTAACAAAATGATCACGAAACTGCCATGAACCTTCATGCACCTGTCAATATTTCGGGATTATTCGAGGACCCTCGGGATCCCAGGGAAAATTGTTTCTATGGACTCTGGAGGTGTTATGCATTTACGAAGAAAATATAAAATTTGAAAAGGGTAGAAGCGTCGAAAGAATTTAAAGATACTACATTGTTTTCTATTCTAGAAAATTGTTTGTAGAAGATGCAAATGTCTGTGCAGCTCCTGTAGCTTTCACTCGATAGAAACAATTTTTATTTTACATGAACTCTGCCTCTGTGCATTTTTATACATTTATAAAAATAACGATAATATTTATAAATGTAGTATCAGATCAATTATTGCTTCATTTTTGAAGCATTGAAATCGATATTGAGGAAAATATTGAATTTATTTTAGGTTCCTGCATAGAGATATAAATTTGTCTGATTTATTACATGCTTGCACCACTGAAACTTAATATATAGATACTATACTTAAACGTTTTCTGGAGCGCACCGTCCAGTATTAATTTTTATTACAAATGTACTGCACCGGCCATTTAAAAATTCCACTTTTCTCGAAATTAATAGTCTTTTACGTATGTTCTTGACAGGCCCATCAGTATGATATTATTCTAACATGAAGAAGTTTTAACTCTTAGCACTCGAATGGCGACGGTAAGGCAAGTTCCTGTATAATTATTCAAAATATTTTTTACATTATTAAATTTGCTTGTATTTAATAAATTACTAAACATTTCGGTACTGTTCTAGTAAATTGCACCATTTTAAAAAATATTCTAAAGTCGAAATATTCTAGGTCGGTAGAAATGTTTCATTTTAGAGTTAGAATGGTTTCGAGCGCAAAGGGTTGAAAAGTTCATAGAATATAATTCTTTAATGTGAAACCAAGTGTAGCATAGTTATACTCCCCGGTCACTCTGGACCCAAAAATCCATAACCGCGCAACATCGGGGAGCCTTCAGCCCCTCGTGGCTCTTTGCCATAGTTAGTTAATTACAGCGTTCGGCGCGTTCCCAGCAAACACCCCGTCGGCTTAATTTCGGAAAAAGAACCGCGCCACGAAGCAACCAACGCCCGGCTTTGTCGTTGACTGTCCGCGGATTTAATAAAGGCCGCGTTTCAACCGGCGCGTAATCCGCGCGGCCCGCGTTTTACACGCGTTTTAATAAATTTTTCTCGTCGACAAAACCGCCCCCTTCCCCCGTGCTTCCGGTAAATACGTACACTTGCCCGTCGCGCCGCGCCCCTAATCGGATTCCACCGATTAATTAGGTCTCTCGCCTGCTGCGGCCTCCGCGTTCGTTAAGCGAATCGCCGCGCTTTTGTCGCCGCCGTAATTTTGTATTCCGTCGGCGCTACAAAGTATCGGCCTCTCCTTGCCGCGAATGCACGAGACAGAGGGAAAAAGAGAATTGCAAAAAGCACCGTGATTCGCCTGTGAACTGCGAATGATTGCGCAGTGCGCGCGCGCTCCGGATGGTACATCCGCGAAATGCAAAATTTCATGCGTTCAGTGGGGAATTGGGCGAAACGTACCCGCAAGTCGGCAACGGTGGTGGATTTTTTTTTTAATTCGCTGCTGGACTGCGAATTTTTTAATTAATGCCGGGAATAGGTTTGAACGTAATTAAAAATGTCGGAGGAATTTGAAAATAGAGCTACATTCCTTTCCAATTGTTAACAGACTGGTACCTCTAGAAATATTATATGAAACATAGAAATTTTTAGTTTTCTTAAACAATTTTCTTAAATTAATCTAATAAGTATGAAAAGATTAGTAATAATAATGAAACGGAACTACGGTAATGGTATGAACGTGGACATCTGAAAAATTGAGTATAAAATCATTTGAGGATTAGGGAGTTTTTTAAAAATCAATTGTCCAGCGAAAAATTCGGAAATAATTCACAGTCGTGTGTGCCATTGGGTGGAACGTTCGTGAATTTTTTCGTAATTTTTGGTTGAACAGAACAGTAGAAGTAGAGGGTAACTACCCTCATGGCGGGGGTGTCCTGTCTCCACCGATACAGAGATGCAGAATCACGTTACGGCGGGTCTCACGACGTGTAATCTCTGTGCACCCTCTACAAGCGAATCCAATGGTTCGAGAATGGATTAGGCTTTTTCTCCGGCGCTAAAACGTCTCTCTAAAGCGCCGTGACTTTTCGTATCAAGAGGAATTTTCTCTCCTTAGTTCACTTACATTGGTTGAAAAATTACTGCGAAGGCGACGGAGGACGTGGCTAAAGTCGAGTAGTCGGCGCGACCCTTAGCAAGATTTATGGTCGTCGACCCCCGAGCCTCGGGTGTCACGGTAAATGTGTAACCGAGTAATTTTCGCGATTCGGAGATTAGGCCACCGGGGTTGCAGCCGGATCGCGTCGGTTCATCGTGTGATTGTGCAACCTTTAATAAAACAGCTCCGAGTGTGTCAATTTCGTAAAATTGTGTTTTCAGAAATAAGAAGAAAAATTAGAAACCCACAGAAAGTAACAGAAAACGGTGATAAATAGAAATATCTCTAATAGTGATTAGCATTTCATCTGAATGATAACGTCTCCGAGATAACGTTACCATTTCTGTTCTCTGTCAAAGAATAAAAAAAAAAGTTCTCCGGCGAGTTGAAACGATCGGAGCGTGAATCCACGAAGGAATATTCCTCGCCTAATCGAGCCCCTCGAAGACGCTCTCCGATTTTTCCCCGGTCAGATTTCTTCGGGGTTCGACAGCCGGAACCCCCCGTCGGCAATTCTTGCGGCAATTCCGCAGCCATTCGAGGTTTCCGTGGATAAAACACGCCGCGGGAACGGATATTGCTTTAGTTACCATACGATTCGGGAGCCACTTCGACGCCGTGGTCCGAGCTGACGAGCTACCCTCGCGACTTCATTTATTTACAAAGACCCCTGCAAAAATGGAACACTCTGGGAACCTTCAATCCATCGAACACTATCATACGGACCGTCCATTTTGAAAGTGGTGTAAGTCCATTTTATGTTTTAACAGTAAACCTATCAAGCATTAACAGTATCTGGTAAATACCGCCTTATGAAAATGGCAACCCTTCGAGACTAAATAAATATATTAACTAAATATATTAATCCTTAGCACTCAAATGGCGATTGAAAATTGCTTTATCTTTATTCAAAATATTTTCTACATTATAAACTTCGTGTTTAATAAATTACTAAACATTTCAGTATTATACGTTGAAATTGCACTATTTTCGTCTTTATAACATGAAAAAAGTATATATATAAGGGAAATATTCTAGGTCGGAAGAAATGTTTCGTTTTCGAGTTAAAATAGCTTCGAGTTCGAAGGGTTAAGATTGTCCGTAATTTTCAATATAATAAACACTTGGACAAGGAAATTTGTTCCACTATTTTCCATAGATGAATTTTCATAATTTCAACAGTTGTGAAATGTAAAACCGGTCATGTTGACTAAGGTAGGTTTAGTATTAAAAATGAGATCAATACATAACCATTTCGTGGAAAAATTCCGTGCACGGGTAAATTACAAAAGGGAGCACCACAAAAGCAGGGGGGACAAAAACTGGGGAGGTTTCGACCCTCCCCCGGCCGCGAGGCGCGACGTTTATGGTTTTTCGCATATGGCCCGGGACCCAAGGACCGCCGGAGGTTATTATGAAAATTGCGATAAGGCGTAGGGTGGGGGAAAAAGGATCGACGCGTCGCGTTACCGGAAATCGAAGGGTCACTGTCGCGTCGACTACCGTCCCGGAAGGATCAATTAGTAGTGTTGTGATAAATTGTGTCAGTGCCGGATTAAAGTGACTACACCGAGATGCCATGGTGCTTACGAATCACCCTAAGAGAGTCCTGGGCTAAAGCGGAAACGGTAAGTCAGCCCACTTGATCCTTTTTGATCGATTTCGCGAGGCGGATCGATAATTTTCGCTCAAGAACGACGCGTCTCTCTCGTCTCGAAGCAAATAACTTTTTTAAAATCGAGGCAAACGTCTTGAATTTTCTGGAGATGTTAGAACGACTAATTTACTAAATAACGTATAAATCATTTCTTTTTTTAAACTGCTATTGGTCGTAATTTCGAAGAAGAAAATAGAGGTGTCACGATTTTTAAGTTTCTTCTGTTCTAAAAATTTTTCGCGAAGTGCGCGAAAAAGGGGACCGAACTCGTCAAAAGTGACCATAAAATGGCGACAGTAATCTCGTAAACAAGGACCACGAATGACAGAAAAATTAAATTTTCGCCGTAATACTAGAAACTTGAAGTTCGTTGACAGATTGAATCGATTACAATGGTGCTTGCTAGTTTATTTATAAAAAAAACAGTTGAATTTGTCGAATGCAACTGTTAAAAATCGGAGGAATATCACGAGAAAGCAGTGCAAGGAAACATCCCCGATATGTGTCAGTCGCTTCTATCAGTCAGCTGGCGGCGGGGGTTCTCTGTCATCTGTGGCCGGCATCGATGGGCATTATTAACGGTTCGACAAATTAAAAGGAGCGCTGGAGTCGATGGGCATCGTTATCGAAGTCGTTAGCGTAGCACAAAGCGGGCAGACTCGATTTCCTCTTCCGTCGGCGTGTCATCGCGTACGAGCCAACCACGGACGATCCCTTTTTCCCTGGCTTCGGTCTCCGTCGTTTCGACGTCGTCGACGTCGACGTCGACGACGACGACGACGTTCAATCGTCCTTCCTACCCGCGAAAATAACGCGACCCAATTCTTTCGAGTTTCCACGGGATCGGGCTTGATTGATTCGCGACGTTTTGTGACGCCGTGCGACGCCGTGAAATGTTTCGTGGTGTGCGATCGTGACGTATTGAAAAAGCTTCGTTTCATTTCTATATATTTGCCCGTGGAAATCGATGTAACGCAACACGGCGGAAGTGTTGGCAGCATAAGAAAATAGTGCTGTGTTAGTGGACTCTGCGAATTTTTTGAATTTACGGTGGAAATGGGGTTGAAAGTACCTTGGGGAAAATGTCACAAGTACTTGGAAATAGTGTCTAATTTTTCCCACTAATTGAATAGAATATTTTATTATTACTATTAAACCCAACGCAGGAAAAATTGGGGTTTTAAGTACCTTGGGGAAAGTGTCACAAGTACTTGGAAATGGAATCGAATTTTCCCCACTAGTTAAATAGAATATTTTATTACTACTATTAAACCCAACGCAGGAAAAATTGGGTTTGAAAGTACCTTGGGGAAAATGTCACAAGTACTTGGAAATAGTGTAGAATTTTTCCCACTAGTTGAATAGAAGATTTTATTATTACCATTAAACCCAACGCAGAAAAAATTGGGATTGAAAATACCTTGGGGAAAATGTCACAAGTACTTGGAAATAGTGTCGAATTTTTCCCACGCAAATATTGTCTGGATGTAGGAGTTGTTTATTTATACAATTTTCCCTTATTTTCCGTAATTTTTTTATTCAATTCCATGATATAGTTCAGGGTAGTTCCGTAGAATTTTTGCTGTATTGCATTCAATTCTGTGGGGGTAATTGTTCGAGTGGTCAGCCATCTTGAGCGTTGTTACTGTTATTGTTTATATATGAGGCCACGCAGAGCTATACTCAGCCCGAGAAACGTCATTAACAAAAGAAAACAGAATCTTCGAAAACGAAAATAAAAATAGACTTTGCAATACTCATACTTGAATATTGCCGCTTTCACTATTTATTCCGATGTTTTTAACAGAAGCGACGGGATAAATGAACAATAATGATAATATAAAGGTAGAGGTGAAAGGGTTGCTAGGGAGAAGCAGTATTTCACCGAGTTCTGTTTCCGTTCTCCAGGGCACGGGTCGAAACTTCCGCTCGAGTAGCAGGGGATGAAAAAAGCAAGCAGGCTCGGCTCGCAGTCGTGCGGGGGGTGGGTTTTTCGCGAAGTTCATCCGCGAATTCCCGGCGGCGAGCGTCCCTCTCCACGAGCGGAAAAGTTTCGCCGGAAAGTATCCCGAAGATAGGTCTTCGGAGAGTCCTCCATCACGAATGGCCGGATAGTTGCCTTATCGCTCTGGGGCTAAATCAATTGCGTTGGTTTTTTCTGGCCGTTGTTGTTCCGGGCGCTTGATGCCACTCGATTATAGACGATCTTCATCGATCTCCCTCGGAGTCGTTCGATTATCACCTGTAACGTGTCCGATCTTCCGCACGATTTTACTTTCGTACGTCCTCGGGGTCCTTGCTGTGACATGTATCGTGTAGGGCTACCATTGTTACTTTACACTCGAGGCAAGCTTCTTGGCCAGAGGGGTATAACCCCAGTGGAGGGGATAAGCGAGAACTGACTAAGATCGTGTAGCTCCGTTCAGGTTAGATCAGGCCTGGGCAACCGGTGGCTTGCGGGCCACGTGCGAGTCCTCTTCCCACTCCTGAGACCCCCCAACATGATCTTATGGAATGTGAGAAAAGGAGTGGGGGGCTAGGGATCTATATAAGAGATTGTGCACAGGTGAGACAAAAGTGGCCCGTGGTGGGGGAACCTGAACACTGGTGGTGGGGGTCGTGAGCGACGGCGAGGAATAAGTTGCCCAGGCCTAAGATTTTACAAGATATTAAGCTTTACTATACCTATTTCAAAATTCATATAGTTCAGGATATTTTAAAGAACATTTCTGTGTATACAAATTGTTCTCTCCTCTAGAGTTTCCTTTATAATTAAATTAAAAGAAAAATAGTGTAGAAGTAGGGGAATAGAAGATCCAGCGAAAGAGAATTAAGCAAAAGAATTAAATATATATTTCCCAGGTATGTAATTCGAGTGACGTTTTCGATTGATCCTATTTCAACCTGATTCTGTTAGACACGGTTTTTGGTATCGCGATTGGATTTCGCGATCGATCGAGTTTTTAGTGGGGTTCTTTCTCGCAGCCGATCGGTTGGCAGCTCGCCAGAAATTGTTCACGGGTGGTTAAGAGAAGCGTGTTTTTATTCCGGGTTTGTTTTTGCTCAATGAATCCTATCACCGGCACCGTTATGCATGGCGACGCCTTTAATCGGACCAGCTAACGAAGCGGTTGATTGATTTCAGAACAAGATGGAGGAGCACAGATCGCGGAAGATTCAGAAGCTCGTCGAGGGTTTGCTGCCGAAGACCATGGATCCGAAGGATAGGGCCTCGGAGACCGATTTGCTGTTGCAATTCTGCTTGTCCCTCAGCAAGGTACGTACGCCTACCTCATCAAGATTGTCCACAATCTTAAATTTTTAATTGACGACTCTACAAGCACTGTATAGTAATTTTAATTGAACTGGGAGAAGGCAGTTTCGCTATTTTATCGATGAACAGTGGCTGTTCAATTTAAATTGATTTGTTCGTAAACTTAAACAACTTGGAATGGAGTGTCCAATAATACTTTTAACAATTTGCAAAATGTTTCCAGAAAGTATTCATTAATTTTCTACAGATCTTTTCTGATAGCGTTAGATAATGTAGTCGGTGACCTTCGGTAGATTTTTCTCCGGTAACTATTAAATAATTTAAGAAAAATATTTTTGTAAATCCCAGTTACACGGAAACCGGCAACGAATACCTAAAAACGACGTGTTCGGCGACCGTATCTCCCCCGAATTTATTTTTTTCAAATCCACCCCATCTGGTGTCTGTATCCCCGTTGTCAAGGGTTGACTGACACAGTCATCCCTCTCGCGTTACACAACCATTCAATAACGTTTCCGCTTCCTTGTGACAGATCTACCCGAAGCACAAGGACCTTTACAACTGGGTGGACGTCGATCAGAGGGTGTACGTCCCTTTCAACATGTCCAATCTCCAGGAGAGCTTCGGTTATGTGAGTAGACGTTAATGCGTGCCACGATTATCGTCCTGGGGGGAGGGCGACCGGAGCGTCGAACGTGTTATCGTATCGATCCTTCTTCAACACCCCTATGAACAACCCTTATTCTACTCTAAACACATTCTACACAAAGATCAGCCATAGTCTAAATTTTTGCTACTGTGTCAATTTTTAAATTAGCTACTCCCTTAATAGTTAAACTGGTTACTTGGTTAATTTCTCATAGGGAAATTTATTTTTCTTAATATTTAAATTTGATACTCCCTCAATATTCAAATTTGCTACTCCCTCAATATTTGAATTTGCTACTGAATCAATATTTGAATTTGCTACCCTCTTAATATTTAAATTTGCTACTCCCTCAATATTTAAATTTGCTACTCCTTGAATATTTGAATTTGCTACTCCCTCAACATTTGAATTTGCTACTCCCTCGATATTTGAATTTGCTGCTCCCTCAATATTTGAATTTGCTACTCCCTCGATATTTAAAGCTGCTCCCTCAATATTTAAAGCTGCTCCCTCCATATTTAAATTTGCTACTTCCTCAATATTTAAATTTGGTACACCCTCAATATTTAAATTTGGTACACCCTCAATATTTAAATTCGGTACTCCCTCAATATTTAAATTTGCTACTCCCTCAATATTTAAATTTGCTACTCCCTCAATATTTAAATTTGCTACTCCCTCAATATTCAAATTTGCTACTCCCTCAAAAATTAAAAGAAAAAAAGAATAAAAATTAGAAAAATTGCAATCGTTTGCTCCGCTTGCGTTAGTGTGAGTCCCACCTACACTCGACTGTGTTCACCGCTTGACTGGTTCCCAGGGAGATCCCCCGGCGGGGATAAAATGTTGACAGTTACAGTGGAGACATTCGCGACAATTACGGCGAGAATACTGTAGTCGTCAACACAAATCACTTTTATTTTCTGGAATTTTCGAGGCTGCGACTGAAAGTGTTAATCGGGATCTTTTTGCGAAAATTTTGATTATTTCTTTTGCGTTACGGTTCTCGAAGCTGGAGCCTCTCGTAGACCCGGAAGAGACTTAGTTTGTCAGTCGAACGAACGACGATGAAAATGATTTGTTTGGCTCCTGGGTTAGATAAGGTGGGGGACGCTGCTGAACGCCACTCTAGGCGCTGCCACTGCCGATCTCTACAATCACAGCCGGAACCGTGATCGATCCGCTTATGGCTACGAGGACCAGCTGGTCTACGTCTACGTAACAGCACCCCGTTACTTCCGCAGCCTTGGCAAACTGCTGAATCGCTTCTCGAGAAGGTAAGCGCGACTTTACGCCAAGGTAAATTGCCTCTGCCGGAGTCCATCAGAGTACCTGAACGATCCAGCCCCCGCCCCGAATGCTTCCATGGTCCTGGGTCCTGGTCAAAGTCCTTGCCCCCTTTGAGAAACGCGAGCACCCTCCCCGATGGGTTTCCAAACGGGACAAGCAGAGACGGGTATCGCTTGAAAGCCTCGGATCGATTACCTCGACGACAGTTATGACACTATTAACACTCTCGGCTACCTCGGAACATCATCACCTCTTCTCTGGCTCTCTGCGTCCTTGAGGGCTCTTCTCGCCGCGGCGAATTATAGCCACCGAAGAGAGCACGCTGCTACCTCAATTGATTCCACTCCTTCGCATCCGCGTCTGGTAGCTTGTAATTTTTGATTGCAAACATAATTGACAAGATTGTCTCTTTTGTTTTTTATTTGCGGTCCTATTTTTTTAATTCTTCATTGCTCGGGTGGTCCACGATGATGAGAAATATGTGGCTCCTTCAGATTGTAACTTTACGACATTTTCTTTGATCCATATATTCAGACTAGTTTAATATTTCTATTAAGACAGAAGTTCTGCTAACAATTTACTTCTGACAAACATCAGCATGATATTTCGTTTCATATTTTCGGAAAATCGAATACACAACAATCACCATCTTTAGTCTCAAATATACGATTCTATTAATTGTAAAATAGGTAGGAAAATTGAAGAGTAATTCTAATAATTGTAGGAACTGAGGAAAAATAATAACTAGAATATAACGGGAAACGCGTGGAAAGCAGTAAATCCATAAAAATCGAAAATCTACTGAAAAACCAACGCCGAAAGTAACAGCAGAAAAATCGACAGTGCAATAACTAAGCACGACAATCGAAATAGTCCGAGGCACGTCGAACCGGGTGGCGTTTATTTGTCCGGAACGTGGATTCCGCGTTCCGTAAATCGCGTTCTCGGGGTAACGGGGCAGGTTAGGCGAGTGAAACTTTATTGTTGCTCGGTCCGAGGGTACAATAGTAATATCGCCGGGACAAGGTAGAATAAAATATTCCCCCGAAACGGTCGAGAGAGCGGAATATAGGGGTAGTTTTTGGCGGTGGTTACTCCGACCCCTTGTTGCGGGTCGCCGTGTCGAAACGACGTGGCATAAATTTCCGAAAGGCTTTCCATCTTTGCGGTTCTCGATAAGAACGAATGAGAGTCGTAGAACGCCGTCCGACAAGCCAGAAAATAATTCACGAACCCGGTTTATCCGCGTATCTCCGGACGGATTTCGATTCTTCTTGGTTCTTCCGCGACATTAAGCCCGATATCCACGGGATATTAAGGTCCCTGACCCCCCTGTCGAGCGTTAATCGAATACCATCGGTCGGCTTTAACAGCTGACTACGCTAAACGAACGCGAACACACTATACAGCGTGTCTAATTTCCGAGAAACTCGCCCGGACCCATTTTCCAAGCGTGAGAACTCGGGAACTATTTTACATGCAATTTTAATTGGTAGCAATTGATATCTCCTAGGATTGAAACTTGGATTTTCGGAATTTCCTCGCCAAAGTCTACGGGATAACGTTTCAAAAAGTTAAATATTTCTGGTTTGCCGAAGCGAAGTTTATACCGTTTTTCTTTTCCCGGAACATCGTGTTTTCTATTTTCCCTAACGCCTCGAAGCTTCTACCAAGTCAAGGTGAAATGATTTCCAGAAAATTTGATGCCTGACGCAGCTCCGACGCGAATCGTTCATGCTTCCCGATCCCAGGGAAATGAACCGCGAATTCTCCGGGATCCATTTTTAATACCAACGGGAAGAGTTACGCTCGCGATTTTCGCGAGGACTAAATCCTCCTCGCTAATACGATCATCATAATTTCCCGTTATTGCGCTATCATCGTTAAACGGGACACGGTAGAACACGTATAAGGGAGCAGTATTTTTCCTTCATGCTTCCCCAGTGTGGATTAACATTTATTTTTCGAAGACGTTCGCGGGTGAAATATTTTCTCAACCCCTTCGTTCACACAGTGTTTCTCCTCTGTACCTTCAATGTAGATCAAAATTTATTTCTCGAAGACGTTCATAAGTGAAATGTTTTTTTTTATTCATTTCTTAAAGTGGAAAAATGTGAACAAATTTGTTACTGGATCAAATTATTGGCGATGCTTCCTGTTAGACGAGATTTTCGTTATTATCGTTGAGCTATTTTGTTTACAAATATATACAGGGAGTCCCAAAAATGTGTACACTGTTTGACTCGTGTAATTAATTGGAAGTAATGAAGTGCTAATCATTGATGCTGTGTATAAATGTTTACGGGACATCCTGTATATATATAATTATAATTAAACTTACGGTCTCTGTTAACCAATCGAGATTAGATCATTCCAAACATTTTGAAATTTTGAACGAAGGAAAGACAACATCAATACATTTTTTCTTTTGTTTTTTGGAAAATCACAGGAAGCATGAATTATACAACGATCAAATATCAGTCGAAAATGCTCACACTTCATCTCGGAACAATTGCAACAAATTAGAAGCACCAATTAACAGCCCGTCTAACAATATCCATTAGTTTCCCTTCTGTTCGCCGAGTTTCACGTTCTATCTATTTATGACGACCATAAACGCATAAACTCGGCAATCGGCTTGTTATCGCGAAGCTTAATTATAACTTTGAAACCTCGTAAACAACTCTGCGCGCGCGCGAGAATCGTCGGTACTCTATTATCCGACGTTTTGTTTAACTTTCTGTTTGTTTAACCTCCTCCGTGCGCGTTATACGCCGTCCCCGAGAGAGAGAGGGAGAGAGTGTGTGTGCAGCATCAAAACTATTTTTCGCAACGAGGCGCCGCCATTAAACAGAATTATCATTACTGTCATTGTTGCAACAGCCGGGCAGCCGTTTACCGGTCCGAACGACCGTCCCAGTATTAAAACTAACGACCGCTATAGCAACCGTCGTTGTATCGACAATTTTTACGACGGACACTATTCTCCGGGATACAACCCTAACATACCCGAGGCTCGAATACTTTTTCAACGCTCGAGATTCATGCATGGAGCCCCGTTCATAACTGTTTTTATTTGGAAACGTTATGCGCCGGGAGATTAGGTCTGAAAACGGGGAAAATAGATTATTGTTATAGTTGTAAACTTTATGTTTTTCGGGAGCGAGCCCCGATTTTGCTTCTTTTTTGAGAATTATTAGACTTTTAAAGAATTCAAAAATAATTATATATTTAATACGTGTTTGGACACATATTCGACCGGATAATTTCCCGAATTATGATTTTGCATCTTGAGTTTCGCATCTTGAGTTTCGCATCTTGAGTTTCGCATC
>CM052141.1:4275828-4287182 GCA_028454255.1 Halictus ligatus | reverse complement strand
CGCTGATTCGTTATGCTTTCGGGGGCAGCTGTTCATTATTACGGGCTCGGGGCTATTATCCTGTCGGTGAAATATCGCTTTTATTACTATACCGGATATCTAATGGAGATAATAAGGACGTCCCGAAAACCCGAGTAGGTTTCCCCACCGCAGAGAGATATCTGCATATACATACACGTACGTGCACACACGTGCACACACGTGCACATACACGTGCGTATACACCTTCGTCTACGTACCTATTCGTTTCACCGAGTTTGACGTTACTTTTCACCGGCGGCCCGAGGCGGTTCCCACGCCTAATTTCTCGCCCGTCGTTTGCTAAAGGATCATTCACAACGGACTGTTGCTGTTGTACGCGACCGACACGCTGCACGACATCGTGAACGTGACCGCCAGCAAGAATTGGGAACTGTCCTGCTTCAAGCTGACCAAGGAGGTGTTCAGCGAAGTGGTGGGGGCGCTGTACGTTCAACAGTACAGTCCTCAGCATCTCGAGACCTTGGCGAACAGGGTGAGCATCCGCGGTAAAACGCCTGTTGCCCGGATCTTTATGCAAATATCAATTTTCGCTTGTCGGAAATTCGCTAGGCGGGGCGCCCAACGTGTGCCTTTGGCTAACCAGTTTGCTGCGTACTCTTGACGCCTTCTAAGCTCGATTTTATACGCATTAAATACTAGTACTGTATCAGTATAACATTATTGTTAATTGTTTCTCCGCGAGGCATTTGTCAACGTATTCGTGGCAATTTTCCGAGTAAAACGAGTACCCACACGATGTACCTAGGAGCACGTTTGCTCGTTTAATCCACGATATAGTGGAACCCCGATTATCCGAACCGGTCAATCAAAAGTGGATACAAATATAATAATTGTCTAGTTCGATATAGTTATCCAACTACGGCTCTAGACTTCTACTGATCTGTGTATTAAATAATTTTAGATTGAACTGTTTACGTCGGTTCGGATAATGGAGGTGCTATTAAACCGTGGATTAAACGAACAAACGTGCACCGAAGCGTGCCGTGTTTGGACTCGTTCTACTCGGGACAATGTCGCGTATGTGTTAGCAGTAAGATTGAGAATGTTTGATTGGTTGGAAAATATTTTTGAGCGGGGTCGATGTTCTCTTGGTCGGGTTGTGGAAGTGATTATTATGAATGTATGAGGGGATCGTCGGTCTATTTGCGGGGCGTCCGGGACCGTATAATGGCGGATCGATCGGTGCTAATCGAATCGAATCGGTCCTGAGAACAGGTGGGAGGACTGTTCGAGCGTGTAAAGGAAACTGTCGCCGAGAGGATCCTGGTGAAGTCCTGGTTAGACGAGGAGACGAGGACGCAAGCGTTGCTGAAACTGAACTCGTTGAGGGGTAGATTTCACGTGTGGCCTGGTTTCTACAACGAGAGCCTGCTGGCCCGCGAAATGGCCGAGGTGAGGACATACGACGGTGTTTAGAATCATAGGAAATGGAGGACTCCGTCTCGACTATATCTGGCTAGCAATTAACTCTGATGTATTTAACAACCGAACCACGTTCGTTTACTTGTGCTGGAGTCGAGTATCGCGTTGGAACTAAAATTCGTAGCGTTTTTTAATTAAAACTCAAAGGTAAAATTGAGATCTTTGTGTTCGTAGGTTTGTTCAATCACATTGATAAGTTACCCGAAGAATGTTTATCTTTAAATTTTAATTTAAACATACTTCATTTCAACAATTTACAAGCGATGATGACGGAATCCTCGTTTTTCCAAGGACCCAGCAGGTCTTTGTAAAATTGTAAGGAATTTTATTAGAATTATAAGAAATTTTAAAGGATTACGTGATGTTTGAGAAGTATCAATTTTCAAGTAAAATTTACACAGATGTTTATCAGGGCTGTTTGTCGTTTCGGACAGGTGAAGATCGATCCAGACGATTTTTTCCGCAGCGTGCTCATGCGATTCCGGCAGGTGCGCACGGTGGACGACAAAGTTCTCAGGAGGAACGTGACAGAGAAGTAAGTGACTGATGATGATTTCTCGCCTTCTCGAGGATATTTTGTAACGTTGTAATCCTGAAATTCTCTGTTACAGACGCCGTTATCCTTACAGCGTGAACGCCTACTACGAGTCCTCCACAAACACAATTGGTAAAGTACCTTCTTAGAATTATTTGTCTCGGAAACTTTGTGCCGAGACGAGACCCAAAAAGTAGACCCATCTCAAACTAAATAATATTTTTTTTATTGTAATACAAATGTTTTTGTCGCGTTTCAGGCATCCCATTGGCGATGATGACGGCCTGGTCATGGTCTTGGGACGGAGGTCCTGCGTACGCGGCTCACGCAACACTAGGATCAGTGATCGGTCACGAGATACTGCACGCTTTCGATCTCCACCGGCGCAGGTTACCTCTCGATCCTGATCTGAGCATCGATCAGTGGCTCTGGATCACGCCGGAGTCGTGGAAGAGGCTCGAAGCAAGAATAGAATGCGTTGCGAGATTGTATGCCAGGAGTTTTTGGAAGAAGGTTCAATTTTATGGGAATGACGTCGCTGTACAGGTGAGAATAGTTTTTTTACAACAATTATCTGACCATTCGTAACTCGCTAATTATTAGAACTGACTGGGGTTATGTGTTCCTTCAGAAAAATGTACAGACTAATTTTATTCCTAAAGTAAAGCATCTTTGCAATTCCAATAAATGAAGACTGTTAGACAATATAAATGAAGACAATGAAAGACTATTCATTTCGAGAAAAGTGGAATTTTTAAATGGTTGGAGCAGTACATTTGTAATAAAAATTAATACTGGACGGTGCGCTCCAGGAAACGTCTAAATATAGTATCTTTATACTAAATTTCAGTAGTGCAAGCATATAATAAATCAGACAAATTTATATCTTTATGCAGGAACGTAAAATAAATTCAATATTTTCCTCAATATCGATTCCAATGCTTCAAAAATGAAGCAATAATTCATCTGATACTATGTTTATAGATATTATCGCTATTTTTATAAATGTATAAAAATGCACAGAGGCAGCGGCAATGTTTAGTGGTGCCTTACAGTCACCGTTCGACTGCTAAGGGTTAATTTACGATACAATGCTAAATTGACAATGTGCGAAACGATGCATGATCAATGCAAAAATTGGTTTCCAGTTCGATTGGAACGTGACGAGGAACGAGAACGTGGCGGACATCGGAGCCTTGCAGATTTCTTTCAAAACTTGGCATACTTTGACGAACGGGAAGGACCGAAGCCTTCCCGGCTTGGAGGGGCTTCGTCCGAGCCAGCTTTTCTTCATAAGCGCCGCCCAGGTGAACCAATCGAATTCGTGGTTTTTTCAGGATCTTCATGTCGAATCGACATTGCTGACGAGCACGTTGTTTCAGACTTACTGTTCTAATATGACTGCCGAGGCCTACATTCTATCCGTTGAACTCGATTACCACACACCTCAGCCTGAAAGGTGAGCTTACGATGAAACAAGCTTGAGTTAAACTTTACCTCAGTAAATCAGACATTTTGAACTATTTTTTTTTTTATTTAATCCTGTAGATTTTAGCGAGAAAATGCTGAAATCCCAAGTGCCAATCCTAGGAGCTCGTGCTGCCATCTAGCGGCTCCGCTTGTAAGCGTCGCGCGCCGGTCACTATATACCAACATGGCGGCGCCCATACCTGCCAAAAACGGTGGATGTCTTTACACACCCATAACTTTTGAACTAGTGATCACCTAGGATTGAAACTTGGGTTTCCGAAATTTTCTCGCCAAAATCTACAGGATCGCATATGAAAGAGTTAAACATATTTCTGGTTTCCCGAGGTAAACTTGAGCCAACAATTTTATTAATCAAATAAAAATCCATTTTCTTTCGCCCCTCATGTCAATGCTCGAACGTTGTCAAACATTTTGGGTATTGACGTAGGCATTAACGAGAGAAACGAGGTTCTTATTATGAAATTGATGTTGCGCAGAGTCAACGGTATAATGATGAACTCCCAAGCGTTCGCGGACGCGTTTCGCTGCCCGATCGGAACCAAGATGAACCCCCCGAACAAGTGCACCACCTGGTGATGATCGGGCGCGGACGATCGTTCGCCGGTTTAAAAGTCAGAAGACCTCATTCACGCGAAAAAATAACCACAGTTTGTCGACTAATTGGGACTCGGCTCGGAACTTGCGGTTGGCGAATTCACAGTTGGAGACCCGATCGACCATAGGGTCCCATTATTTTTGCAGCGTTTGTCGAGCGATCCTGCGCTGGAGGGAATCGGTTCAAGTACGTACACTCCGGAACACGCTTCGACACTCCTCAGCGGCGGACTTGCAGCAACGCAATAATTACTTTTTAACACTGGAACTACCGAGTCCGACAAAATTCGACGGATTTCCGATTTTTTCTGCCACAATTTGTGAAGTTATAGAAATATTTTCTTGAGAAATTTAAATAAAATCCGTTGGCTGTCAGTCACGAATAGGGCTCGGTAGTGAAAGTGTTGAACAATAAGGATTCTTTCCGGAAACAATAGCTAAAGTTGCTCATTTCATTTACTGATTAGTATCTTACCCTAATCCAAGTTTTCGTTTCATCGGGCATTTCACGTCTCGCCTGATAAACTTTTTCTTTTGCTTTCACGAAGTTTTACAGTTTAATTTATTGAAGAAGTTTAAAGGAGCTTCATCAACAGGAAGTTCTTCTCTCATTTTTCTAAAAGACCGTTTACAGTTTAATTTATTTAAGAACTCCGAAGTCTTCGTATAAAAGAAGAGCTGCTCCTTTTATTTTTTTGTAAGAGAAACAGCAGAAAAATTCCAAAGTTTACTGAATTTGCAAATCCGCCACAGTTCCTAATCCAAAATAAAAATGTAATTAACATTGTAACGTTTGTTCCAGAAGCTCTACGCCGACGATCGAAGCGAGATGTACAAGATCGCGCGAGGACGACCAACGATCGAGTCCTCGATCCTTCGATCGCGGAAAGGATCGATCGCTGGGATTGTCTTTTGGTGTTCCGGGAGTTTCAAGGACGACCGCGTGGAAAATCGACCAAAATTCGTTTGGTCGACGCAAGACTCGTTTAAAAAAAAAAAAACGCGCCATTAACGTTAATATCTCTCCCCTACGACGCTTTAGAGGACCTTAGGATTTATTCTAGTGAAAGCAATAAAAATTATACGGGACATCAGACTCGATCGAGAGAAAGGGAGAGAGCGAGAGAGAGTGAGAGAGAGTGAAAGGGAGAGGGGGAGTGCGTGTATGTGTGAGAAAGAAAGTGAGAGTGAATGATACAAAACAAAAGTTAAAAAGACAAAAAAAAAGCAGAAATATATTTGAAGATGACGTACACACGAATAAACACACACGTACACACCGCAGGATAAGCAAATTACAAAGCGCTTCGATTGTTCAGTTTGCGGGCAGTGTGTCGGTAGATGTCCTTGAAGACACTTGGCAACGAGTCGCTCTTACCTCATCGATGATCGTTCCGTTGGTAACTACGACGTGGTTTTGTTGACGCTGAACTTTGTTGGTAATACTCACAGTACCGTTTGTGTAACAGAAGCAAGACAACACCAATTGTGAGTTAATATTATTAACGCTTTGACTGCCACACCAAAACAGAGAAAACAATATTTATTGGCAAGCGTGGCAGTTAATGACGAGCATGGCTAAACTAATTAACATTTCTTTGAAAATACGAGTTTAATCACAAGTATTGGTTATTAATCGAAAATGTGGAACCTAGCGAATATTAGGAAATATTCTCAATGTTCTTCTAAATGTGTAAGTAAGAAAATATTACCAGAGAAATTCGGCGTACGATAAAATTGCCTTAATGGAACAAGCTCGTCAGTGAAAATATAATGAATGAGGTAGGGGTGGCCCGTAGAAAATTAGGGGACCGTCTCAACGTTTTCGTGGACTACCAAGTGGGTGGGTACCGCTTTGATTAGGATCGGGGGAGGAGATATAATTTCCGGCATAGTTCGAGCGACGAGCATCGAATTAATTAATTATTCGCGAAGCCTCGAACGAGTTGCTGGGGCTAAAAAAATGCAGAGAGGGTGAGAGAGAAATAGAAGGGGTTGGATGAATTTATAGGGTGGATTAGATAGAGGGAAATTTAGGGAACGTAAACTGCAAACATTTACGAAGCGGATCTATTTAGTTTCTCGCGCACCGATTGTCTTCGCTCTTCTTAGTCTGTAAACTCTGTAAATAACAACGTTTCCCCGTCTATTTTCAGTTTAGTTTTTAGTTGAACCCCTGGAGGCCATCGTTTTAAATGTTAGCCTGCGATTTCACTAACCGCGGAGCCTCGAATTTTGGCTGGTTCACGGACACACGTGTACACACAGAGAGACATATTACACATACACACAGCCACGCGCACACAGAGACACGGTACGCAATACAGAATAAACTGCGCCGGCGGTGACGGATTAGAGACCAGGCTGATTTAGCGCGCGCTTTGATTCACACCTGTAATTTTTCGCTCGGTTCTCCTATGTACGGGTACGAGACTCTTCGATTTTCAAATGCTTCGCTTTTATTCGTGACACCGTTTCGCTCGGTTCTCGCTGGAAACGATACGGGATTCTTGTTCTACACCGATCGCGACGAACGGCTCACCTGTGCTCATCTTTCCCCAAGAGGTCCATTTTCTCGGAGACGACTTATGCTCGTTTTGGTGGAAATGAAATGTTCTTTCGGTAAGAATATATTTGGGTATAAATATAAGTAGTTACACGTTTTCCACGAAAAGAAAAAATTGCATCCTGCGCAAAAGGCTTCTACTGAATCAGAAACTTCGAATGAAATTGAGTTCGGGATTGTCTAAATTAGTATTGTTGATTTTTCTGACGTGTTGAGATATTTCTAAATAAATCAATTTATTCAATTCACTTTTACGAAAGCATTTTTACGTACTCCATAGTTTATGATTAAGAACACTTCTGTCATTATTTTGTCAAAAATTGACCGGAGTCCCGAAAAACACGACCTCGAAATGAAAAGTCCTTTTTATTATCACGATATTTGTCCTCTCCAAATACATACTTTTTGCTTCAGAAATTTTTATAGAATATTTTAGCCTACATTTCACCTCTCAATTAGATAATTCACTGTTTATATTTAGCGACTGGCAATTATGAGAAATGCATTTCGATTAGAATGCATTTCTTGCCATGCGTTTCTTGCTCACATTTTCGGTACTATTCAATGATCCACTTGTTTATTGGTAAACTGATAAGTAGCTAGTAAAATTGGTTCTTTCGCAACAAGGATCCGCAGTCTGTAATACCGTATCCTCACACAGTGTGCTGTTCGTCGCAAAATAATTCGTATCTCCCACGATCGTCGAGCGTTTTTCCGCGAACCGCAGACGTTTCATCGTCGTGAGCCGACGGCTAGCGAAGGTTGTTACAATTTTAGTGCGTTTACGCAAAGGATTGCGATCTGTGATATTCTTAAGCAGTACTTAAGCGAGTCGAGGGATCGTAGCCGACGGGTGTTCTCGACGTTCGTGTCCAACAAACGGGATAAACGTGGATTTCGTTGAATATCTCTATGTTGTTCAGTCTCGAGACGCGACGTTGTTGAACGCAGCGCTCGGTCCTTCGTTGTCTCGCCGAATCGAAAGCATAAAGTCACGTTATTAAACACCGTTGTAAATGTAAATGGCTGACAACTCATATGGCAAATAAATATGGTTTATATACAACCCCTTCGACCCAAATTTTATTACTCGCCTTCAGCAGCTCTCAAGCCAGGGAAAGAAGACTGCACACTGTACACACGTTTAACAAATGTAATTTATTTGGTGAGAAATAAAGAATATTAGTTACAGCAGTTGATGTGTTATTTTTTTTCTGCTCCCCGAACATGAATATCCCATACAACTTCGTGCCACCTCTTTTGCTTGTATTAGGAGAACACAATCTCGAAGGAGGTATACGAATTTCAGTAGTACAAGTCAACGTCAAGCCAGACGGCAGAAAAATTTCGAAATTTCAGTAGTGAAAGTCAACGCCAAGCCAGACGGCCGAAAAATTTTGAAATTTCAGTAGTACAGCTCAACGACAAGTCAGACGGCCGAAAAATTTTCCGTAATTTTTTGGAAAATGTTAACTTTGGTATTAGGAGAACATGATATCAAAGGAGGTATCCGAATTTCAGTAGTACAAGTCAACGTCAAGTCAGACGCTCGAAAATTTTCGAAATTTCAGTAGTACAGGTCAACGTCAAGCCAGACGCCCGAAAAATTTTCGAAGATTCAGTGGTACAAGTCAACGTCAAGCCAGACGCCCGAAAAATTTTCGAAGATTCAGTGGTACAAGTCAACGTCAAGCCAGACGGTCGAAAAATTTCGAAATTTCAGTGGTACAACTCAACGACAAGCCAGACGGTCGAAATTTTCGCGAAAATTTCCGAAATTTTAACTTTTGTATTAGGAGAACATGATATCAAAGGAGGTATCCGAATTTCAGTAGTACAAGTCAACGTCAAGTCAGACGCTCGAAAAATTTCGAAATTTCAGTAGTACAGGTCAACGACAAGTCAGACGGTCGAAATTTTCGCGAAAATTTGCTAAAAATCGCATTTTCCATCAGGAAAATATGATTTCAGTAGTGTAACTTAACGACAAGGTGGACGTTCAGGAAAAATTGAGGGTTCAATAAATGATATACGCAGATTTCTCTTTTCATTAAATTGTCTTTATTTATTCATTATTGTTCTTACATAAAATGACTGACTGACGATGCATTTATCCGTTACAATTTCGAAATAATATTAACCACACGTATAGAAATAAAGTATACGGGAATATTCGGTTTTTGCTAGTTTGCCTAAAATCTTGAAGTATTGGTAACATGGTTGGTTTGTAGTTATCTTACGCGATTTGTGCAGAAATTAAATAAAAATTCCTTTAAGTTGCACGAGGATGCAGTAGAAATTTTATTTGAAGTACTGATACGAATTGGAACTTTAAATTAAAATTTTTGAGAACAAGGAACCACATTACTTAATAGGGAGGATCCTCCTCAGAGATAGCTCGCTTTTACGGAAGAAGATCCTGCAGACAATAAACCACGGCAATTTCAAGCATATTAATTTTTGATATCTCGCCTCCGATTCGAGTTTCAGATCTCGACCAGCAAAACAGCCGAGAATCTCGCCGTTTCTCTGCACTTAACCCTACGGCGAACCGAGACGCGAGCCAATTAATTGTTTATTCATCGGAGAACAATCCAATAATCTGCCTGTTGAAGGTACCAGGAAATGGTCCAAGAATGATTTCTCGGACAGACGAGCTAACATGTCACCGGTTGGCTGGCAGATCCTGATCTTCTGGGTAAAAATAAGCAAACCGGAACCAACCTCTACGAACAAGCTGAATCTCTCCACGATAATTTTACAGATGACACTGGTCACTTATCCTAAAATGACCGCTACACCGTCGCCACACGTGTCCGAATTCGCGTACGTTCCACGGATTCATCCCTCGAGGAATCCTGCCTGTCCATCGCGGTATACTGGCGATAAACAGGACCCTAGTGATCATGGTTTCGATCGACCGTCGATCGAAGTCAGAGCTGTGCTTGCGCCCTGCTCAACATTCTCTGTGGACAAGTAAATCAATTCTACAATTACGAAAGACAAGAATTATTTATTTCTTTCTGTTTGCTATAATTTTGGAATGAGCAATTATTTTTACATGAACAAAATTCTGCACATTCCTCGAGCACGTACTCACGTATATACAAAGTTTAAACAATTATTTTTACTGACCGGAAAATCACAAAATTATGGGTTACATGTGTTATAATTTCCTCTTCAAGATTAATACTAGAAAATAGTCTGCAGTTTACGAAAAATAAATGGTTCTGGACTTTTCAGTCCTTGTAAGATCGATCGAACGAAGAATAAATAAAGTATTAGATATTTATTATTAGAATCACAAATAATTTCCCCTAGCAGCTCCTTATTATAGCGATTCTTGAGCTCATTTCTCTTCACGATTCCCTCCAGAGCGTTCAACATCAAAGACAAGAACCTCTACAATCGCGAAGAGCGTAGCTCGGACGATAACCGATGGACGATCAAAAACTGCACGGAGAAGATCGTGATCAACATGAGGCTGAACAACGTAGGACCAGTAAGATCGCTATACCTGAATAAAATCATTCCTCCGCTTGAAATATTTCTCCTCTGTTCCCCGTACCATGATCGATAGACCGACACGAGAGACAAATTCGTGGTGATCGATCACGCGGTGGACCCGGCGACCATGAAGAAATTCCCATTGCAGAATCCGTACGTGATCAAGCTGCGCCAGGAACCTGTGCTACAACTATACGGACTCAAGTTCAAAAGTGTGAGTGCGCAAGATCATTCTCCGAGGACGATTCGATCGATCGAGTCCCTCTGCTGGTAACTTATCATGCCGGATAAACGCCATAGTGGGTCGCGGGACTGTTTTATCGGAGTCCGATAAGCGGAGAAGCTACGCAAACGGTTGTGGTTTTATCGATCGACGATCAAGTGCCAGCAGAGCGACTTTACTCGCGGGATCTCGCGGGCAAAATCATTGATCGAGAGACTTTGAACAAGGTTGTTAACGCAGAGGCGAGGGAGGATGTGATCAACAACGAGACCCCTAACTTCAGGGGATGCAGCGTCGACAACGAGAACCCTACTTGCGGGCAGGCGATCATGCGAGGTGAACCTGTACTGTTCAGTCAGGTGCGATCAATTATTTCTATTCATTTCAACTATTAATTAATTGTCTGCTATCAAGCAGAGGTACAATTTTTCGTCATTCTTAATCATCTTCTGTAATTATATTCGAGGATACACAATTTTTTGAAATGTCCTTCGTCGTCGATTTTGAATGAATAATTTTGAAATGATCAAAGCAGATATAATTGTTGAAGATGTTCATAGTTGATTTTTTAGCGCCATGTGACTCTTCAGGGTGTTCTTCAGCATTTGCTGTGACTCTGAGTACAATTTTCCAGAGTGGTCTTCATCACATTCTGTAATTTTCAAAGCAGATATAATGGTTCAAGATATTCTTCATCGTCGATTTTTTAACGCCACGTGACTTTTCGGGTTGTTCTTCAGCATTTGCTGTGACTCCGAGTACAATTTTCCAGGGTGGTCTTCATCACGTTCTGGAATGTTCAAAGCAGATATAATTGTTCCAAATGTTCAAAGCAGATATAATTGTTCCAAATGTTCAAAGCAGATATAATTGTTCCAAATGTTCATAGTCGATTTTTTAACGCCATGTCATTCTTCAGGGTGTCCTTTAGTATTTGCTGCGACTCTTTCAGTACAATTTTCCGGGGTGGTCTT
>CM052141.1:4203360-4275728 GCA_028454255.1 Halictus ligatus | reverse complement strand
TACGATAATTTTCAAAAGGTCATTGTAAAGAGGAAGCTTCGATCTTTTAAACCACGGTAGTTTTAGTTTCAAAAAAAAATTTCGTAACTTTGCAGAGCCGTTTAAAAATCGATATTCCAGTGTAGAAGGACGAGCTTGCAAAATACTGTACTGCAAGCGAAGAAATTAAAAACACGGTCACACAGTATATCAGAGTGATAATATTGCAGCGACTATCGCACGGCATCAAATCGTTACATCCCCCCACTGCAATTCCCGATGGCAACGAGGGTTGAACCGCGAACAATATTATGCGTCGCGTTCGCGATTTGTTAGCGAATTTAATATGTTCGCGTGTAAAATATCACGGAGCCCCATACATAGATTCGACGTGGCGGATTTGTGTGCCAACAACATCGTCGTCGTGTAATTTTCGCTGAAATAAACATGATTGAAACGATTGCGCGCGAAGTGCCGCGCCTATTCATTCGCGCGACGCTGCGCGTCAAATCTCGTCTTTGAAAGACTCGCGTAAACGCGATTGCTGTAACTGAAAGCCGCTCTGTTCATCTAACGGATAATTAATATAGCGATCGAAGCGCTGCGCGAGCGCGGCGCACGGTTCTGAACTCGTTCAGCGCAGAAAATTAATTCGGTGCTTTTTCGCCGGAGCCATTACGAAGCCGTTTTATAATTCAATTTTCCTGCTGTTGCGGAATTTTCGAGAGTAATGCTTTTGGCGTTTGTAATTGGACTGCGGATTTTCCGCGTTTGTACAGGAAATTAGTGGAATATGATATATTACGAATGCTTCAGAACATTCTTGAATTGTTTTTTGTTGAAATTGTCTGGTATCTGTTGGCACTGTTCGGAGAGTGTAATAATCCATTCAGTATGGTCCTAAATTAAATTAAATTTTATTTGTCTCATTTCATATTATGTATTCAAATCGCGAAAATTTATTTAATCTATTTGATTGGTTGATACGACTCTTCTAAATTATTTATTTGACGTAATATAAGCAGATTTATTGAATTCGGTGACTCTAAATTTGATGTAATTTGTTGAGACACTGTTTGAACATAATAATCTGTCGGCTTTTTAATCGAAGAAAAAGATTTATGATTATTCCTTGAACAAATCGAGACAAAGTCGAGAATCGTGAAAATAACTGCAGAAAGGCAGTGAATTATTTCTTTGAATTAGAACTGCCATCTTTTTCGGAAGCAGATCGATCAATCGCGTGAAATATGGATGAAAATTGTAACAAATAACAGGAAACACTTTGAGGATAGAAAGATTTATGATTTTTCCTTAAACGAATGGTAAATTTATTGTACAACGTCGGGAAACGTTGGAACAGCTGCCGAGAATCATTGATAATTTCATTGCACCGGATCCGCCATCTTTGTTCGACAGGAGATTTATCGTTCTCCTCAAGAACCGTACGATGTAACCAAAGAGTAATGACGAATTTTTTAAAAATCGACAGAATAATGAATTGTCCTACAGATAACCGGAAAATTTATTCCACAAAATCCAAAAACATTAAAATAACCGAGAAACCTTAACATTTTTTCAAATACTAGAATACTCTCTTCGGAAAACAAGATTACGACAATTTGAAGAAGTAAACGTACAGTCTTAATATATTACCGTTCGTCCTGAAAGGTTTACTAATTTATGGCCCCGGAATAGTAATTTAAAAAGAAAACAACAGAATATCGGTAAAAATAGCAACCAAATTCCACAAACATCCAAAAGATTAAAGGTTTTTTTTACAAGAGCAACCTGCTTCCACAAATACACGAATTTCGCGAGCTCGCCGAATTAATTTCCGCGGCCTCCACAATTTCCCGGTGCGCTCCGCCGGAAGTGACGTCGCCCCCGATTTTCCCGGGGTCGTTTCCGCGAAACGAGTGTTATCGAGGGTTGCAGAGTGTTCGATCGACTGATGTGACGTGTCGGCAGGAAGCACGGGACTCCGGGCGGGCCGGTTGCTACTTCTTGAGCAATTTCGCCGAGGTGCCGGCCGAGGCCATCAAGTACAACGCGAACGGAACCGGAAGCCGCGAGTTCCTCGGCCTCGAGTACCATTCGCCGCACGTGTCCGTGATCGACGTCGAGCTCACGGCCGACTACAATGCCCTACTCAGACCAGGGTGAGTTCCAGAGGTGATGATCGTTTCCAGGATATGTTTCCACTGGATTTCAGAGACCGCCTTTTGTCCGTTTTTCTTTTTTTTTTTTTCATTCGAAGAGATCTTACGCGAGAACTATTCCCGATGGATAGCTCTCACGGTTCACGGGGGTCCGGGGAAGTTGGATCGATTTTGTTTAATCTGTTCAGGGTGCTTCTAAATTATCTTTCACTTAATCCGTTTAATATGTTTCTAAGTTACACTGTTCTCCATTCATTCTACAAAGGCGCGTTTAATATATTTTTAAAAATTGTTTAGTTCATCAATGTCTCCAGATCGTGCATGAAATGTTGACTAGAAAGACCGTACAAAAGTCCAAAAGATCATTAATGTGCCTAACGAATGACTTTCCCTAATATATTCCTAACGAACACTATTTTTCTTGATATAAAGATTTAATTTATCTAGCTGAAGAAGAAGCGATCAAAGAGAAGTAGCTCTTTTCAGAAACACTAAAAATGTACTCACAGCGAGAAATGAGGAATTTTGACGGAATTGCAGGTCGTTCGGTCGCCTAACCGAGGTGTCCTCGTACAGCACGGGCTCGGACTACACGGTGATAGCGGCGGTGATTACAAACAAGGGCTCATACTCGTCTTCGTATCGACTCCGGATTACCGACTGTCCCGAGGGTGTTCCGTCCTCTTGGTCTGCGATCGAGAGCCCGACGAGAATTGTTTCGGCCCATCGCGATCGTAAAATAAGCCTGGATCTCTACGGCAGACTCTCATTAAACGAATTCTCTTGCTCCGGTAAATGCTCCGACTTAATCAATGAAATTTCCCTCGACTTTATTACTTTTTCTTCGTTAAGGGTGAATAAATCGCTCGTGAAAAACGAGTCTTCTCTCACTCCTCCTCGTCCTCATCCTCCTCCTCCTTCTTCTTCTTATTCTTCTTCTTTTGATTGCCCCTCCTTTACTCCCCAGTGGCGCTGTTGAATCGTGACGGAGAACCGGTAGCCAGCAGGCCAATAAAAGTACGAAAAATGGATCGCTGCTTTTGCGTGCGCCACTGCAAGTGTTCCTGCGAAGGCAACGCCCATGGAAACGACTGCGAGCCCATGTCGTTGGAAAGCTATCATGCCGCGGGTTTCCACGGCACAATACCATCGATGACTTACGACTTTTTCACGCACCACGACCCCGTCAATGTTGTCTGCCTGTTTCTGATCGCGTTACTGTTCCTGCTGCTCCTCATGGGTACACAACGCTCTACCGATCCCCTCGGAACTGATTTTATTGAAAAATTCTATCCGGAACACGGTATCACTGATATTAACTGGGAGCCTTTTGTGTGAGGGACTGTGAAGTTTAATTCAAAAAGTACTGCTTTCAGCGAGGTAGATTGTAATCGTAGAAATTGCTTTTTCCAAAATTTATCGGTGCAGAAGTTGTTACGGAGATCTCTCGGCATTGCCGGTATTAAAAATGTATCGTTCTCCCCATTTAAAATATTAATTCCTCGCTTTATGATATTAAATCTGACCGAGTCAAGTGGTTGGAATTTCAAGTTACATTTTAAATAAATAACAGAATTTTAAAATGGGTTAAAATCACTTGCTACAGTTAAATGTTCCTAATAATATCAATGATTTACTTCAACAGTGATTTTTCTATTCTATCAACAATGATTATTTTATCACTTAATGAATTATAAATTGGGAGAAATCTAAAAGCTGGTCGAAACGAAACCACCCGTTACCAAGTTACTAACTTGCCAATTGAATGAAGTATAATCACGCTCTTAGGTTTCCTGAAGTGGTTGATCGGCCTCTGGGTCCCAACGGTAAGTCGTTGGGGCCTAGACGCCATGGTTGACTCGAGTCGAATGAAAACGTACTTCGAAAAGGATCTAACACCGAGACCGATCGTCTTCGATCAACATGGAACTCCTGTACACCCCGATACTCAACAAAAGACAGTCAGAGTTTGCAGCAGGTAGTCAAAACCATTAAAAAAAAATATATAAATCGTCACTCACACATTCACGATGTTTATTTCTTCCAGGAAATTCGTGTTCCTCTTGAATCTTATATTCTTCTTCATCTTTCCGTTCGCGTCTTGTCATTGCCGCTGTAAAAGAAATTGTCAACCCCCAAATCAAGCTGAGAGCAACGTCGACATAGAGTTGAAGGTAAAAATTACAAACAAACAAAATACAAACCAGGCACTGTCTCGTACACGTGGAACAGCTTGAAGATAGTCGAAACAGCCTGAAAACATTTTCTTTGAGTTACTTCAACGTGTTCCAAGTCAGATCTACTTATGTTTATGTATTGATACATGTTTAACACTAGAACGACGGGAGCAGTCAAAATGGAGTCATTTTCTTTTACAATTACTGCAATTGTAAAAATGTTTTCATCGGAAATTTGTTAATGAACCTCTTTATTGAAGCACACATTACAATAAAAGTTGTATGAAGTCTGAACGGGCAGAGTCTTGTCACTGTTACAAAGCAATATACGTCAGTCACATTTATTGCTCCGTCGTTCTAGTGTTAAAAAGTGTCAGCCTTTCCTGGGGTTAAATGTACAAACAAATTGTTTAAAAATACGGTACACTTACTGCCACTAATTATGCGTGTATAGTCTCTTTTAATCTCTTAAGTACCGTATGCCACTATAGTGGTTTCAAAGCATCAGTTTGAAAGGTACGAGCCACTATAGTGGTTTCCGAGGAAAACGTCAGTTCGAACGGTACGAACCACTATAGTGGCTTTTATGCCTTTCGCGGCCAGGCTCGCCGTCCCTGAGAAACACAGTCGCGGCCAATTGTGACGTATTTAAGAGATTAAACAATTTTTTAGTTATCATGTGGTTGTCCACTGTACTCTAATCGGGCCCAATGCATTTCAGCCCCTCCCAACGTCCTCGGAAGAGGATCCCTCGGAAACAGTGTGCGTCAGCACGTACGGGGACAGCGTCAACTCGAACCTGGAGGCAGAGGACACGCGATACGTGATAGACGAGTTGAAGAAGTCGCAGGAGTCCCTGCGGAATCACTGCAGATACAAAGTAGGCCTCGGGATAGATCCGGGTGGAGGGCTTCGCCGGGAATATCGTAACAGGTTGGACCGTTTTCAGCGAGACACCGACAGCCACCGGAGCTCGTCCGACTGATGAGGATCGATGAAAGAGAATTCTCGAACCCGGACACGTCGAGATCCGCCAACGGTCCTGGAGAAATATGCGATTGAACGTGTGCGAGACTCGACGGGAATTGTACGCAATGCGGTCCTGTCGCGTTGGGTACACGGACGCGCGATTTTGCGGACCTCGGTATCCTCGAAATGGACGTCCTCCTGCACTTCTGATCATTTTTCGCATTTACAGCAACGTAAACATCCCCGGAGAACACGCGTTCGTTCAATTAACACGCTTAAATAGGGATACACTGTTACATGGAAATAAAGGGTTATTGAATTAAGAGCTCACTTAAATTAAATCGCTTAGCGAGCGATGCCTTTCATTTTCCGGAGTTAGGAAATGGTGGATTCGGCGAAAAGCAATTGTCAAAATGGAACAAGTTTAAATCCAACCGATCGGAGTACCGAGTGATTTAAAATTCAGCGCACTTTTTGGCTTCGTTATGCGCAATTTTCGTGCAACTCGAGCCCGCTATTCGGAGATCGGTTTACATGGTGGAACGTCGATTTTCCGGCACGTTTGCGGGCGGTTGATCCCGCGATCGACGCTTTAAGAGCCACAAGCGCGATAATCAGCGAGAGCACTCGACGCCGAGGTTATCGAGAAATTTTCACTTTGCTTCGGAGAATTGGTGGATCGTTCTGCCGGAAGGAGCCAGGAAGGGATGGGGATCGGAATCGCATTCCGATCGGTCCCCTTTTTCCAGAGACCGTCCGCAGAAACGTGCAGTTCCTCGATGACAGGTAGCCGTAGCGGCTGCATGTATGTACGTTTCGCCGCGGCCAACACGGGATCTCCATTCCTGTCCGACTCGTTTATCCTCGTAACCGAGTTTTTACAACGGGCGAGGACAGTGTCGAGCCAGACGTCCCATCGGTTATTGCCCTCTGATGCTGGCTGTTTCATCGTTCGACTCTGTTCTCCCAGCAGACATTCCTCTTTGATGACAAAATCGATCCTATTTGCCGAACCCTTGCAGCTCAACCGCTTACGAACGTCTCTTTAAAACGTTAACACCGGAATGGTATCTCGTTTCTTGAGATCTCGTTTGTTTGTTAAACTTCGCTTCAGGAGGCCAGAAATTTCTAACATTTCTTTATTTTATCCTGTAGATTTTGGCGAGACGATGCCGAAAATCCAAGTTTCGATCTCAGGAGTTCAGCAGTTCAACCAGTGTAACCATCAGTTGTAGTATAGCCTAATCTAGAATACATACTGTGTCCACGAATCTTGTAAGATCTCTATACAAACTGAACCAGAAAGACTTATACAAGCTTAAATCCGTATAGAGTTTCCAATTATTGCATGTTTGTATTAAAAAAAAAATGTGCAATGGAAATCCATGTTTTTTGTCGAAAGAAGGAGTTTCCCCTTTAACCGACCCCACTACGCACGGACGCTGCTCGGTTGATATCTCGTTACACGGCCATTAATCCGCGACCAGGCTTCCCCGGAAATGAAATCGTCAAACTTCATCAGGCTGCGCGCGCGCGTTTGCTTCCGGTGCTTCGTGAACAAACTGTAGTAACTATTTTTCGAATTTTGCGAGGCAGCCTGTGCGACAGAATCGCGCTCGAAGTGTTACCAAATCGGTGCAAATATCGTTTGACTGCTCGCTCTCGCGTTTGATGCTTTTTGATTAGCGAAACGGCCATCGTTGAAATTCCACTTGATTTTTTCAGAGCTTCATCGATCAGTCTTATCCAAAGTACAATTTTTCACGATTTTAAAAGCGTTCCTCTCGAAACCATGTCTTTAAAAATTATTTCACCGATCGACTTCAAATTTTGCACACTTTTAGCATGTGACATTCGCCGAAACACGAACGTTGTTTAAAGTGACATCAATTTTAAAATGTGCAACCCTTTTCCACTGTTTTAGGCTAATATTCTTACTGCTGTTAAATAAATCGAAAAAATTTTTCTGGGCACTACAACCGTCGCCGTTTTGCGGTTCGCATAAAGACCTATTTTCGCTGCTGCTCTACTTTTCCCTGCGTTTATAAAAATTTGTTTCCCTTGTTATAATTTTGTGTACAGTGACCTTGAAGTGTTGAAAGGATTAGCGCATTGGTTCCTGTGCAAGAAATTGCTTTAAAAACTACGTATTTAGGTACTTCTCTCCTTAACTCGAATCCTCAATAAAAATTGCATTTCACGAGCTAAATGTCATCCTAGGAGAACGAACGAGAGACGGATGATAGCGCAGCAATTTTCCAAACGATCCTCGTTAACCAATTACTTTTTCCAACGCCGATTGCCTCAAACGCTTGCCGCGGGTCTCGCGCACGACTTTATCCGTTCGCGAAGGTGTTCCCCCGCGTTTTCTCGCAATTACACCTCGAAAATCCGAAGACAGTTTCGCCTGCTTAGCGTGCGCGCGGAATTAGAGCGGCATAGCCAGGTAATCGCCGCGTTACCAGTTTATTTACAGTTCACGAAAATCCCCCGCGATCTCCATAACGGAATTCCGCGAATTCCTCGCGCGGTATTTCTTCCCGGGCCTCTCTCTTTCTCCGGCCGTATTTACGAGCTCGTGCGCGAACGAGATTCCGTGCGCAAAAGGGAAAAAAGGAAGGGCGAGAGGCCCTTAAGTTCTGGCAGGTTGCGGGCGCGCGTTGCATTGTGCGCCGCGCCGGTTATCTGCATGCACCTGTGTTCGTTCGCGACTCGGAGTCGGTGCAGTCGGTGCACGCCTGAGAAGAGAAAGCCAGTTTCTTTTCTCCATTGTAATTCGGCAGCCTCCGGCCACTCCAGATTGACCATGGCTGGCCGTGGAACGGAACAATGGCGGTCACCGTCGCCCGTTCAAAGGAGCGCGTCGCTGTTCTTTCCCGAGAGGAATATTTTCTCGTTCGAAATGTCAGCGGACAAAGGATCAGCGGTTTCCGGGTCGGGAGGATTGTCCACCAATTACCGCGACGCTTGATACCGGGCCTTATTTATATGCTACCTTTAACAAGCTGATGCTTCCCTCAGAAGGAATAATCGCGCTTGATGGGAGATTCATGGATTTTCGAATTAAAAAGAAAAAAGCACGAGATACTACAATTTCAAACCCGGCGCGATTGTTAGGCAACATTCGGAGAATTTACACTGAAATTTTTCGGAGCAGGTACAACTATTTTTTCCAATGTTACAGCTATAAGTAGCAAGAGAGACGTAATCGCGAGTGAACGCACTCGGTGGGAGATCCACGGCGACTTTAAGAATTTTTTTGTAGACAATTACTGGGTATTAAAATTCCAGACTTGGTACGAATGTTGAGCAACATTCGGAGAATGTACTGAAATTTTTCGGAACAGGTACAACTATTTTTTCCAATGTTACAGCTATAAGTAGCAAGAGAGACGTAATCGCGAGTGAACGCACTTGGTGGGAGATCCACGGCGACTTTAAGAATTTTTTTGTAGACAACTACTGGGTATTAAAATTTCAAACTTGGTACGATTGTTAAGCAATATTCGGAGAATGCACTGAAATTTTTCGAAACAGTTACAACTATTTTTTCCAATGTTACAGCTACAAGTAGCAACAGAGAAATCATCACGAGTGAACGCACATGGTGGAAAATCCAACACGGTTTTAAAAAATTTTTTTAAAGACAACTACTAAGTATTAAAATTTGAAACTCGATACGATTGTTAAGCAACATTCGGCGAATGTACTGAAATTTTTCCAAGCAGTTATATCTATTGTTTCCAATGTTACAGCTACAAGCAGTAAGAAGGACATCATTACGAGTGATCGCATTCTGTGGAAGATCCAAGGCGGTTTTAAAAAATTTTTTTGAAGACAACTACTGGGTATTAACAGCGCAACGATTTCGCGAATACCCAGTGATTACGGTGCTGCAGGAGCGAGATGATTAATGCGCCGCTTCCGGGGAAGGTTCAAGGATAGGATGCTCCAAGGTCGAGGACTGCACTACCCCCAGGACAATCGGACGCGAGTTTAATATTTATGCTCCAGATAATATCACGGAGACCGGATCATGTTAAGGGCTGTCTGCGAAGATGGCTACAAGAACGTGGACGAAGAAAACTAAATAAACCGTGGGGCTCCTCTAGACGATGCTGTTGTTGCTGGTAGGAGAAATAGCCTGAAACGACGGATGTTGATATTTTGGAAGCGATAGCATGGTCGGCGAACACGGCTGAAGGATCACAAGGGTTTTCAAAGGATCGCCGCGTCCTTTTGTTCAGTAACACGCTAGCTACTGCAGCACACGTGTTGCGGTTGTCTACAAATGTTTTTCTTTTGACGATGCTCGCCTTTGTACTTTCGAAATTTTAAATTATTATGCTGCGTCGAAAAGAATTCTAGAAATTCTACGTTAACAAATAATCTCAGAGGAAGTTATTAAACAATTTTATCTAAAATTGTCGCTATTTAACAATTTTTTATATTATAGAATAAATGAATTTCAAATTCCATTAATATTATCTATTTAATTTATCCAAACTTAAAATTGCATTTGATCTGATAGTTTCAGAGAAAAATTACTAATTTTAAAAGTATTGAATAATCGCTGGAAGGTAATCTATCGAAATTAACGCCTTGTACGCACAAATACATAAATACACAACAATTTCTCAGATAAGCGCCGTTACTATTCCATACGTAGTAGAATAGAACGATTAAAAACGATTGTCTCTATTAAATCTGCTAGTTTTCACAGTGAATTGCTAATTGCACCGTTCGAAATTTAAAATCCGCCGCGTAGACTGATTGCGCAGAACCTCTGCGCACTACCGCACCCTAGCGGCAAGTGCGTAAACCAAACTTGCGAATTCAACGGACAACCCCGTCGCCCAAGAAGAAGCTCCAAGCAGCAACAATTTGTGAAAATTTCGTACAACGTCCCACACGAAAATCAACTAATAAAATCATTCGCGTAGACCGAGAAACCGGACAAAGGTAATAACATTATATAGGATTCAAGTACTCACGGGTTAATTCGTGAAGGAAAAGCGCGATCCTCTCTCGACTCATCTCGTTCCCATAGAAAGTAAATGGCGCAACAGTTTAACTGGTGCACCAGCGTCACTCTGCATTTCGATCTAACCTTGGCTTGATTCTCGTCGCGATCAAAGGGGCCGTGTTTGCATCGTTAGCGACGAAACCATTACGGGATGCACCGAGTCAAGCCTCGATTTGAATTCCAAACGAACCGCTTTCACAAACACCAGACACTAGGTGGAACACGGTGTTTTTACGGTGGATTCAGCGACGGGATCGGGTATGTCAATTTCCCTGAAAAACGGTTAAACAGAAGCACAGTCGAACGTGAAAATTTGAACTTTGGAATCGAGATGCAAGACGTAATACCACGATGCGTTCTTACCTCTTTATTTCTCGCGTTGACAGTTAATACGGTTGCCGTGCACTTCCTTCTCCGCCATGTTGGAAAGAAACCGTCCTAGAAGAATGTTTCCACGCGTTAATATTTTTAAATAATTTCTGAGAACCTCAAGACTTACGATTGACTAGGAAAATTAAGTCTAAAATTTATTAGGTCTACCGAAAAGTTCTGTCCGATAATGTCACACCAAGCTACACTACAAGTTGACTTCGGTTGACTATCATTCACTTTATCATTGCATTTACACTTGCATGTACTCTCCTAAAACGATGAACGTACATTCTACAATAAATGTTATTAAATGTATGAAAATTGTGTTATTTTCTTTCAATTCGAAAACGGACAGAGCTTTCCGGGGTAGATCTAATATATTGTGAGAATGCGATCTTATGCCGTGAGTTACGATCTTTTTTAATTCTTAAAAATAGTTCTCATGTTTGCGTGATGTTTCTACAGGAATGGCTGCGTATGCAAACGTTCAAGCTTGAAAATGCTCACTGAATATCCTCTAAATTTATGGGAACCGTTAAGAGGTTGTTATTCCGGGGCGAATAAATTTTTTTGCGGTACTCAGTGAGACTGTAATGGATGCGTTTTCTAGGTCGCAGTGTCAACGACGATGCCCATGACCAAGAGAAGCCTGTTCGCGGCCGTTTCTCCCGGAAACGCGTCGGGATGAGTCGCGGAGATTGTTGCCTCCTGTTGGTCGTCGTTGGCGGCGGAGGTAAGTCACGTTCAAATGATAAATACCGCGGCTACACGCGGTTAGCGTGCGCAGGGCCGTGCCAACTTGAAATTCCACGGCGAGCAACCACGCCTCTGCGTTCATCCCTCTTCGAATTATCTCACCCCCGACGAACTGGCCTCGACGACCGTAATTTATGTGGGCGTCTTGATGAATTTTCCGTTCGCACGAACGTGCGCTATGAAAACTTTCTTGTTTTACGAACCCGTATCAGACTTGTACGCTCTGAGCAGACGGTAAACACGTTTTAGGGCTCTCATGGTTGCCGTAGGAATTGCAGATAAGTTTCAGAACCGTCAGGAAAATGAAACAACTTGTGAGAATATTTTGGAGCATTCGGAGGGTGGTTGTTGATACGAAACAACCTTGGAAGCTTCGAGAAAATTGCCGACCGTGCTAAGAATTATTACGGTTCATGGTGAAGCCTCGAAAAAATTCTGGAACTCTCAAAAAAATTCTAGGACATGCAAGAAGTATCGAGCGAAGAAATATTGCGTGCCACGCAAAGCAACGACGAGAGAAGGTAGTGCGGAGAAAATGGGATTATTTTAAAAAATCGTCGGGGGCCTAGAAGCGCGATAATGCGCCCCTGCCACCAGTGTATCGCCGGCTAATGCAGCCAGGGTCGTTCCCGGCTGCGTTGATTAAAATTACACACCTTGTATAATCCCGGGGCGAGATAAGTGTGTAACTCTATTTGGAGGCAACGCGGTCCGATGACTATACTATTGGAAACTACATTTCCAGATCCCGTTGGGCGTATTCGCGAAATTAGGCGAGCCGATAAAAGCCGTGGCGTATTCCCCGTGCGCATCTGGCGTTCGCATCGTTCGGCAGAGAATCCGCGGGCACAATGCTGATTACCGGTACAAAGCCGGCCCCCGAACACCATGAATATATCGTTGGTGGCTGGGCCGGGTCGGGTCGGGCCGGCTCGGCTCGGGCCGAGTCGGGCCAGCTCCGCCGCATCTTTGTTTTACTTTGTCTTACCGTCTCGGCGACCCTCGCCTCCGCTCGGCGATTTTTCAGCTCTTCCTCCCCCCCTTAGCGTCTCCTCTCTCTTTATGCGCGACTTTTCTGCCCTGTTTGCCGGTCCACGGCTCATTGTCCCGCCCCACAGCTAATATACAGCCGCTCGAGAGGAACGAGTTCGCTTTCGCGGGGACAAAAGCGCGGCAATTTACTGCCGTTTCGAATTTTGCCACCCTCTGCTAAACGCAAGGGGTGGGTGCGAGACGCGGAAAAATTGCGTGGGGCCATTGTTCATAGCTACGGCACGTCTATAAATGATTACAGACACGGCGGCGGTGTCCGTGTCTTCGAAGAACATCGAAATGGAATTTGAACGTGCTACAGTCAGAAAAATAATTTCGTGCGATGATCGAAAAACGAACACACGTCTCGATAAATATTACCGAACGAGTATGCTCTTCTTGCTCGCGTAGAGTAATGTAAAGTAGGCACTCTCCGGTGGTACGTAGATTTACTGTCAAGGACCACCGTTGGCTATCGGTTACACGGCCAGTTAGTTATTTATTTGAAAGTCAAAGCTTATCGGCGCTGCTGCTCCCTGTCGCTGATTGCCACAATGGAATTCGACTCGTCGGCTCGCGGCCCGTGGAAACGGCCCCTGTGAAATTTAACCCGGCAACTCTGTAATTCCAGCCCGACAATTTACGTTTCTGCCGGCTTCAATGTCCACGGATCGAGGGGCGAGGAGGATTCAAGATATTCGTTCGACCGTTCGTTTAATTGCAGATAAAACGCATTGTAATTCTATTTATCCAACTTCGAACTGCCGTAAAGCGTACTTCGACCGTTCGCGCAAGTCCTCTTCGCGATTAGGGTCGTGTTCAAGGCACTGTCCTGGGTACTCGACGAATAATACGCGACAATTAACCCTTTGCACTCGAATGGCTACTGTAAGGCGCCACTAAAAATTGCTATACCATTTTATTCAAAATATTTTTTGTATTATTAAATTTGTTTGTATTTAACAAATTACTAAACATTTCGATATTGTACGAGTCAATTGCACCATTTTCATATTTATAACATGTAAAAGAAATACGATAAAGATTATGTAAATTTATCGTACTCCTTTTAAAACTCATTTTGAATTAGATACGTATTTCGCATGTCTGTAGATCAAGATGGCGGACTGACAGTTGATAAGAATAAAGACAAAAGAGAGAAAAGGGACGCGCATTACAAAATCTAATTGATTAGGATCGTCTGAATAAAGTGTCACACTCTTACATAAATCTTTGTGGAATAAAATTGCTTTTAATGTCGTTTTATAATAAGTTTATCCTTTCGTTCTTTAATTTATCTTGTGTTTACAGTGAAACTCAGTTTGGTTATTATTTCCTCAAGATAAATTAAAGAATGAAAGGATAAACTTATTATATGTATAACACGAAAAAAGTGTATATAGAAAGGAAATGTTCTAGGTCGGAAGAAATGTTTCGTTTTGGTGTTCGAATAGCTTCAAGTGCAAACGGTTACCGACCGTCTTAAAGGCTTTTTTATTTTGGAAAAATGCACCTATACGGAATGTGCAGAAAATATAATGCCATTATATTTAACACAATTCCGTTTGCATTAGTAACTCGTGTTCGTTTAATAGAGTGTATATTTCGTTCTTTTGCAGATTCAACCCAATCTACTACCATCACGGTGTATTATAATTAACCTTGCTACTCTCAGTAATCATGATAATCATTTCTGTTTTGGGTTACAGTAATCTCGGTCTGTCCATAATGAAGCATTAGAGATTGAATGAGGCCAATAATATCAATGTTATGATCACTGTTTGCGCGTAGAATACGAGCACTGAGTACATTAATTACAGTAGAGGCGAAATAAGCGTAATAAGCGAAAGATTCATAATATTAAAACTGCATTATAAAATATTCGGTCTACCGGAAAGTTCTGTCCGATAGTGTCACTTCAAGTTTCAATCCACATGCAGCACATGTTGATTTGAGACATATACGACATATGTACTCTCCTAAACCGATGGAAAGTATATTCTACAATAAATATTATCAAACGTATGAAAATCATGTTATTTTCTTTCAATTTAAAAACGGACAGAACTTTCCGGCAGACGTAATGTAAAATACTACTTAATGTAAAACCGACTTAATGCAAAATACGCTTACCAATTTTTCATAATCTTCTGTTCCTCCGTCGGATCCACACTATTATTTGTATCTCTCCATTATTGTCGCTCGGAGTCCACTGGCGAAGCACGAAACACCACACACGTCTACACAATCACTAAACACTACGCAACACACTGTTGAAATTGTGACAGCGAACGAGGAGAAGTTGCTCCGACCACGGTCGAAATAATATTGCGATTATGACCGCCTCGCGCCCACCGATTCTGCCGACGGAATTTGTTTACCCCGTTTTTGTGCCTAGGGTGTATAGACCCTTGGCGTCTGACCTGCCCAATGTAACCTTACCGTAACACGTGCGTGCTTGCGAGCACAGCGGTTAACATCGCAGTATTGTTTTGACCGTGGGCGGAGTAACTTCTCGTCACTAGTTTCGTAAATCGTGTTGTATCTTATTTCGCGTGTGGAAAATTTTGGAAATAAACGCAATATTAAGAGTGTACAATGGTGGATCCGACGGAGAAGATTCTGAAAAATCTGTAAGTACACTTCACACTAGCATTTTATAATGTGGAATTATTATTTCGTAATGTGTAACTCAAATTTTGCAATATATTATTCTTAAAAATGCCTGAAAATTTTGATACACGCATACTTGATATTTTTATAATGTAATGTAGTCTAGTGTTACGTAAACCCGGTGGTAAAATATTGAACGTGGCGTCGGTAAATATTTTCTAATTTTAAGTTTGTTTCGCCGCGTCCTTAATCCTGCACCTGTTGCAAAATTCGCTGGAAATAGTAACAAACTGGAAACTCTCCATCCGATCGCATTAATTTCGCGGCCGTTACGGAACCGTTATCCGCACGCTAGGAGAACAGGATTTCTTTATTTATGATCGCGGTGAAGTATCATTCGGAGTAATCGATAGCGGAAACCGTGACCTTCGTGCTTTCAACGTATCAAACGAGATACCGATTCCACCGTTCGTTTCCTGTCCGTGGCTCGTTTTCGCTCCACTTCGAGGCGAACTCGCGTGTCGGCTCCGACCGTTATCGACAGTCCGGGTCGCCAGATATAGGCGTTTCTGAATGATAGAACGCGGCGACGATGATCGCGCCGGTTCCAGGTCGAACCTCCGCGAAAGAATCGACTCGCGAACGCCACGCGTCCTTGTAACGGTTTGCTTTATAGAGTGAAAAACCTGGCGGATCTAATCACGGCTGTCGCTCCGATTTGATTCGATCTGTATCCGGCCGAAGATTGCTATTGGCCTGACTCGGGGGATTCGAGGTTAGCAGTCCGACCGCGATCAGCACCGTGAAAATAGCACCGATGACATGGTTAGCCAATTGGACTGGTTTAGGCTATGGCGACGTTCGACTCGAGGTTTCCTCGAGTGAGCAATTTTACCGTCCCTAAATTCTACGAATCGAGTGACGAAAGAATTGTCTTCACAGTTAAAATTTCAAATTGATTAAACACTTCTTCTCATCGCATTAACGACCAAGTCAGCAACCCGAAAAATCCCACAGAATTAGAGTACACAATAAGCTCCAAACTGCACGATCCAGACATCGGTTCGGACAATCGAGGTTCCACTATATCGTGGATTAAACGAGCAAATCTGATCCAAATCGGATCCTGTTTGGTGTTGTTTTAACCAGAAAAGTGTCACGAATATACTAGTCAAAGTTTCGTAAAAACATAATTAAAAACTAAAGAATTCAGTCGCTGTTCGCCTGCAGAGCTCAGCTATCGGTTCGGATAATCGAGGTTCCACTATACCGCGAATTAAACGAGTGAACATGATTCGAACTGCGTCATGCTTGGTATCATTTTAATCAGAAAATCGTCAGGAGTATGTTAGTAAAAGTTTCGCCGAAAGAATGATTAATAATAAAACAGCACCGTCACTGTTTCTCTTTTTCTAATTTACGTTCAAACGGGGTGCATAAAATATCCCAGAGCTTGTAGTTAATTTTTCGTTACGTTTTTCAGGGCACCTATCTACCACGTAAAAAACAAAATAGAGGCGTTACTTCTCTTCAGCTTCAATTTAGGATCTGTCACTAGAACGCATACGTGCGTCTCCATAACGAAACAAAACGGGTCCCTCGGCGACCTTGAACACGCGGGAGTCGTTGCTATACCGCGGAGACATTCGGCACAGTCGATTACCAGGTTTCCCGCGAGCGAACACCGACGAGACGCGTCGCGACGCCGTTCAAAGCGCTAATGCCACGGCAGCTGCACACAATCTGCACAGAGACGCACACACACACGTGTACGTGTAGCCTCGGCATAATTCGAGGGAACGCTAACTGGCCCATTGCGCGACACGTCGCGAATGCGAAACCCCGAAACGCTCGCAGAGACCGGAAACCGAGGGAGCGTGGTTCGACCGTACACGAAGAGCCGCTTCGTCAGTATCGAAACGCCTCGCGCCGGTAATTCCTCCTGAAAGCCGGCTAATATTTGGACCAATTTCTGGCACGACCGTAAATTATAGGGGACCGTTCCGCTTCGGAGAGTGTTTCCCCGAAACCGGTTCGACGCACGACCTTTTTCAGCTTCGGAGGACCTTGACTCGCGGCTAGGTCTGTTCCGGGACCCGCGTTTCTAATGGATTTTCATCGATATTGCCACGCAGTAGGCTGAAGAGAGTGTGCTTGCAACTGGAAGAGCGAGAATGTTTTTATTTATTTGATTATCTGACCTGATTACAAACGAGGGATTTTGATTCCTAAGAGAGAGCTCTATTGTATTATAATCGAGTTTTAACCTTCGGGGAATACGCGGTTACACAGTAAATATTCACTTTTTCCTGGAAATTTATAAATATCAAGGATATTCTCGTCATTGCAACCGTGAAATAAATTCTACTGCAATTACCATTATAACCGTAAAATAAATTCTACTGCAATTCTACTGTAATTCACACTCTGGTCAAGGGAAGAAATTAATTTTTATGTAACTCGCCATTCTCTAATGAATTTCGACGGTGTTCATACAACCCTCCGCAGTTCCTAATTTTTTTACAGGAGGGTTGGCTATGAAAGAATTTAAATGTATTTATGACCGCCATGAAATCGTCGAAAGTGTAACTTGTTTGTATTTTACTGTGCTAAAGGTTTGTGTTTTTCACTTCCAATCGGACGAGAATGTTTGCAATGATCTAATAGAAATGATACGGGTCCAGGTAAATGGAATTGAATGAGGCCACTCTCGAGGAGCCGATTGGTCACCGCGGCACACCATAACAAAACCCGATGGTGGAATCTCGTCGGAAGAAGGGAGAAAGATCCGGTCCCACGTGGCTCTCTATTTAACCTTGAGACTTCCATTCGCAAAGGCTAGCGAAACGCATTAACGCTCTCTCTTTTTCTCTTTCTCTCTTCCTCTCTCCTTGTCGCCTGGGTTTCAACCCCTCTTTTTGTTCCCTGTGTTCCCTCCGTGTCCCTTCAGAAGGGCAGGATCGTTTCTCGAATCGTTTCCACGAGTTCGCGTGCGAAAGGAACGATTACACCGTCGCTCTCCCGCGAGAAGAAAAAAAAACCGTTTAGATTTATTATTGCTCGACGCGTAATCACCTTCTTCTCGCCCTTGAACGGTCCTTGAATGTTACGTGTTTTTCACGCCACGCGGCTATTCAATGATCTCCTGTAATCTGTACCGTAACGTTTCTAAGATTTAATTTGCACCAGCCGTTTTTCGTACGGTGTAACATTTATAACAAAATCGGGTAGGTGAGATTCACTAGCGGGGAAATTAATCGAGCCTAAGAATTTCAGTCTATTAACACATTGTTGACCGACAATTTTACGCAGGAGCTATCTAATGTCACCAGACATTATTTCGTAATTAAATGTAGAACTAAAATAATCTAAATAAATTTCAGCATCCAGCATCATAACCGTTATCATCATTTTCAGAGTCACTTTCAATAATTACGGTTTTTCGTCGTTTTGTTGGTCTGATATTTGTATCTTCTGAATCAGAACTATGTTCTGAAAAACTATCATTTTCTGAATCACTAACACAGACGTCACTTGGACAGTCAGACAAATTATCTTCACAAAATTCTTCTTCAAAAAGTTCGCAATGGGCCATTTCTAAATATTTAAGAATAACGATTTATACGTCGCGTCCTAACTGGAAAAATGTAAAATAACTTGATCTTACCACGTTTGCTTATAATCTGAGAGTTTCTCAATAATATATTTACCGTTTGAATTGTAAATTTAACGAAGACAAATGGTAAACAGTAACCACAATTTGAAGGTATAATACTTCGTCAATTACATTAGGTTATCGAAAGACGTCATATGACGTTCCCGGTCAACAATGTGTTAAAATCGTTAGAGAAAGAATTTTCTGCAATTCGAGACAGGATTCATTTTGCATAGGGATACGAGATCTAGTTACAATCGGGCCGAACTTCGCTTTCTGGAACCAGAAAATTGTAACTTTTTTTAATATATAATCTTTTAAATCTTGACGAGAAAACGCCAAAAATCGAAGTTTTAACGCGAGGAATTCAGCGAATTAGATTGGAAATACCAATCGTGAGTGATCCGAATTTTTTGACCTGTGTTGTTGAAATAGAGAAACGCGTGGCCCCCCTAAGCGAGGATTAAGTTGTGCAAGGTAAAGCGAGCGCATTAACGTCGAGTTTTCTGCAACTCTGCCGACTCGCCGGTTTAGCTTCTTAATTAATACCTGACGGTTCCCTCAATCCGCTGACTCGAAGTTTAACTCGCCCGGATTAAGAAACGCGGGATTGTTTGGAGGAAATTATGGAGCCGAGTGTTTCTTAAGCTGTCGGATGCTAGCGGCGCATTATGCTACCTGTAGATCCCGGCCGCTTTATAACGATTAGACTGCGAACCTTCATCGGCAGAATTCGAGACAGCGTTCTAACGTCGATTAAACCGACGATTAAAAGAAAATTTAAATTCCTGAGTAAATTAATTTTTTTGTAAACACTTGGGCCCTCGTTAGCACTCTGCAACAAGATAAAGCCGCGCGTGCCAAAGCTATGCAACGTTCGCGGCAGTTGCATAAAATGTTATACCTAGCGGAGATATCTCGGGCGATGAAGTTAGGCGAAGCACCTGTGTATTACTCGGCCGAAACAAGCCCGAGGATGGGACTCGCTGTATCCCGCGACACCGCGACGCCCCGCGTCGTTGTTTAACGCCTAGAATTCCTCGCGAGTCTTAGGAATTCAAGTGTCGCAGCTGAAATTACCAACTAGCGCGAACTTCGTCGTTCAATCATAGACATTGCACGCCCTAGGAGTTGCCAAGTCAAATTGTGAACGCCGGGTGCTTGAAGTTTGCGTATTAACATGTCGGGTTACGCCTCCACCGTCGCAAAAACCCTGGACAAAATTCATTATGTCCCTGCTAATCACGTCAAACCTTAAGCAATTTGTGCTGTTACCGAAAACAGCAATGGATGTGCTTGCACAATTAGAGACCGAAATAGTATTTATATTGCGTGCAGATCTCTTGATCTTCAAGTTCTTCAATGACGATAATATTGTTAAAACTTTTTCGTATCCAATGATATTTTAATTATACTTTCACCAACATATTCCTGGCGCTTTTCCGATTAATATGACACCAAACACGACACGATTCGAGTTGCATCTGGTTGTTGAATCGACGATATAGCGGGACCTCTCTTATCCGAACTGGCAAAGAAAACGCGAACGCTTGGGGAATGAAATAGTTAGCTATTTTTATACTATTTCGAAATTATTGAAACTAATGTTTTACCGGACGTCTGTTTCTCGCGAGCAGAAAGTTCTACACAGTTATGAATTAGTATAGCGTCGCGCGGTACGGGGGACAAATTCTTCCGGAACATTGTGCGCACCTCCCTCGCATAAATTGCGAGCGCGTGCATATTTCGTGGATTGAGAAAGTGCCGTAACAGAGTGGTTGTTTCGCCGTATTAAACGGGGAAACTCGGCTGTTTGGTTTGAATTCGGATTTTAAATAATTTCTGAAATTTTCGGATAAACTGTATTTTACGGGGAACGTCGCGGCCTTATTTTCTCGTCCGGCGTCGCGTCGCGTCGCGTCGGCGGCGTCCAAAAAGCGAGCGTCATTGTCTATTTAGCAACCGGCGAAATAATACACGAAAGACGCAGGTAGCGTGCACATCAAAACTGCATTCGCAAAAAGTTATGGATCGTCGTAGACCCCGGAGAGGCGCAGCAGCCCGGGCTGACCTAAATGTAGATCAGCATACTGCGGAGTCGCATTAATGCTTCAGGAAACTGCGAACAAAAGTTTAATCTCCCTACGAGATTCTATTCGTTTCCTTACCCCGTATCTCTCTTTCCCTCTGACTTGTACTCCTTGATTTTTTTCCTCTCGTCTCTCTCTCTCTCTCTCTCTCTCTCTCTCTCTTTCTCTTTCTCTCTCTCTCTTCTTTATCCCCCTTTGCGTCATACTCGAAAGTTTTCCCGTAAGAAAGTTGAACCAGTTCGCAACTGCGATAACAAGAAACGTCGCGCTGCTCCTTCGCGAATTAAGAAACAAAAGCTGTCCTTTTGACGGCGCACTATAGCCGGCTGTCGCTACAAATACCCACTGAAGATTATGCTCGTCGAAAGGATCACAGACGGGGGACCCTCGCAGCGAATTAAGTACATCGATTCTTTTATTGCTTTCTGAAGGAGATTAGGTGAGAGAGAGAGAGCAGGGGATCAAAAAGTAGGGATTTTTTAGAATTAGTAATCCTCTTCGTTAGATCACCTTCTTTGCAGTCTCTTTGTCGTTTTCAACTGAAATGAGCTCCTGGATGTACGGTGACTGTCGAAAAATAATGGACTGCGGATGCTTTATGCAAAATAAAAATTGTCGATGTCGTACGCAAGGGACGGAAAGAATATAAAAAGTTTCCTTTTTCTTTATTAATTTAATAGCTCGAAGATAACGTATGAACTTTCTTCATAACTTTCTTCGTATCTACAATTTTGGCTGAGTCCATATCGTTGGGAATTCATAAAATCGAATTACTTTTGGAATTGTTTGTCGGAGGACTCGTTGAATTTCTCGATTCCGTAAAAGTGGCTTCAAATTTATAAATTCACAATTACTGAGTTGGTAAAACTGCTTTCAAACTATTGTCACTAAACCTACCACGTTCAAAGGGTCGGTTGAATATTTTCGAATAATTGAAATCATGAAAATCCATTTATGGTAAATACATTCATAAATCCATAAATTTCCTTGTCCAAGCATTACATTACAGACAGTCTGAATGCAACTCGGTGTTGCCATTTTTTAAAGCCAACATTTATCTATTTTTTTTTTGCGTTGAATAGATTAGACGAAAGATAGACAAAAAATGGTCAAAGATCCAAATGAATGCTGAAAATTCGGACGAACGCATTCCCTCATTCGCTCTTTTATAAAGTAATGTAGTCAGATGTTAGTGCCCGGTAGATTTAGTGTTAATGAGGGAGAAGCTCGTGGACGTTGCAGTATGTGTGCGCCTTGGGTAGAGGTTGGTCGTTGTGTGAGTGTGTACGCACACCTGCAACCATGTGGTACGCAGCTGGTCCACCTCCGTCCTATCGGAACCAGCTTCGCCGCATTCCCTGCCGACTACCTGGGAACTTCGCGTTTCGTCACAAGCTGCTCTTCGTTCTCGTGACTCTCGCTGATCGAGATCCACGCGTCTCGACGGGATCTCTGGCCTGGGGATCGCGAACCAGTCAGACGGTAGCGATAAATACAACCTGCAACAAAATCTTCGCGCCGATTCCGTACAAAATGTAGTTGAACTATTGACGTCGAACCATCGTATTTTTTAATTATATTAAAATATTTTCTGGGCACTGAGAACTCTATTTCTGTGTTAATTAGTATAGAAAAATTTTTACACTGTGCCAATTCTTTACGAAATATCCCTTTGAGGTAGTGGAATTATTAGCGACGTTGAACCTTCGTATTTTTTAATTCTATTAAAATATTTTCTGGGCACTTAGAACTCAATTTCTGTGTTATTTAGTGTAACAAAATATTTACACTGTGCCAATTCTATACGAAATATCCCTCTGAGGTAATGGAGTTATTAGCGACGTTGAATCATCGTATTTTTTAATTATATTAAAATATTTTCTGGGCACTGAGAACTCCATTTCTGTGTTACTTACAATTAGTTTAGTAAAATTTGTACACTGTGCAAATTCTATACAAAGTATCCCTCTGAGGTAGTGGAATTATTGATGAAGTAAAGCCATCGTATTTTTTAATTATACTAAAATATTTTCTGGGCACTGAGAACTACATTTCTGTGTTCCTTAGTATAACAAAATATTTACACTGTGCCAATTCTTTACGAAATATCCCTTTGAGGTAGTGGAATTATTAGCGACGTTGAACCATCGTATTTTTTAATTCTATTAAAATATTTTCTGGGCACTGAGAACTCTATTTCTGTGTTAATTAGTATAGAAAAATTTTTACATTCTGCCAATTCTTTACGAAATATCCCTCTGAGGTAGTGGAATTATTGGCGACGTTGAACCGTCGTATTTTTTAATCATATTAAAATATTTTCTGGACACTGAGAACTCCATTTCTGTGTTACTTACAATTAGTATAACAAAATTTGTACACTGTGCTAGTTCCATACAAAATCTCCTTGTGAAGTAGTTGAATATTAGTGGTGACGTTAAGCCATCGTATTTGTTAATTATATTAAAATATTTTCTGGACACTGAGAACTCCATTTCTGTGTTACTTAGTATAACAAAATTTGTACACTGTGCCAGTTTCATACAAAATCTCCTGGTGAAGTAGTTGAATATTATTGGTGACGTTAAGCCACCGTATTTTTCAATCATTTTAAAATATATTTTCTGGACAACGAGTTCTGTTTCTACGTAGCTTACAACAAAATTTCTCTCCTGGGTCAATTCCGCACAAAATGCTTAAAAATAGCATGTTTTCACCGCGATTGCAGGAGGAGACTACACTGCTCGGGTTTTCCACGTGATTATCGATGCGAATACGGTAGTCGGCCACCGTCAAAGTTGACTTGTTCGTCTCCCAGGAGCGCCGATAGTTTAATTCCGTTGAAACGCTGTTTGCGAAGGCGGTTCCCCGTCGCATAGGATGGAATTGTGACGTTTCATTAATTTAATTGAAGAGACGAGGCGCGCGCCGCCGGTGTACGGTCGGCTCTCGCGTTCCTCTTCCACGGTCCTCGTTCGTCTTCCGCAACCGAAATCTCGATTCTCGGAGGAAGGAAACGGAAAACGAGGACCGCGAAATTGAAGCACCCGCACGAACCACGATTTATGAAGTGAGCGCGCAAAGAAAATAATATCGAGATTTTCTGGAACGGCTGCGGCCCCGTAACATCGCCGGCCCCGTGGCATTTCTGGCGCGGAAATTGTCTCCGGAATTGGAACGGAATTGTTACCCGCCTACGGTGGTCGCAGAGTGTATTTGAACAATGAATTTTTCAATTTTTAGGACACTCTTTTCTTTCATTTTTAAACCGCGCGCGCCACTGTTTGACAACAGTCTGAGAAATTTGCGTTCGTTTTAGACCTCGAGATTTGAACTGTTGAAGGCTTAAAATGCAAGAATGCAAGTTTATTGTAATACGATCTTCCGTGAATTGGAGATTTAATGGCCTTATAATACTTTCTGCCGCTGCCGTGCGACACGTATTACTGTTTTTATAGTTGATTCACTAGCGGTACGCGACGCGTACGTTTTATCGCCACATTTTTGCCTGCCGTTCTGCGACCAACGTTTCTCATTCCAGAGGTTTCGATGCTAAGTCATCGATTCGGTTTTCGAAGCAACAAAAAATAATATTTAGCGGCGCATCGAGTTCCGAATCGGTTTTCGAGCGAAGCCATAAAGTTCCATTGTAAAGACCAATTCATTCTTCGTCAAATATTTTGCACTGCTTTCGAGAAACAACGAGAATGCGATTTTTCAAATAATACGTACACCCGAAGAAATTTCTTCGTAAATGAAAAAAATTCAATAGAGATCGTAACGCGTCCCGTAAACATAGTATTAAAATCCATCTGCGATCAAGACTTTGCAAAAAATTACACAAAAGTAATTAGATCGCGAGTGTACAATAGAGATTCGCGCGAAGTGGTCAGGGGCCCTACGGTGATTGGGCCCCGGTTGCTCCGCCCCTGTCGCTCGTCCCTCGATCCCGATCCCGATCCACGCGGCAGTCTTGCCGCGCCAGCGCGATCGAGAGGATCGATGTCGCGCATCGCGCCTGCGCTTCCGACGTTCCTCGATTATCGTGTTCTCGTGTGTCCACAAGTGAGTGCAGTGAGTCATAGAAATAAAGGAAATAACAAAAAGTATGGTCACACGCTATCATCGCGTCTTCTCTCGATCCGACAACGACGTTAACGCTGCCAAACGAACTGTCAAACTCGCCGCACCGTGGAAATAGTTAGCGTCGCGGAGTGCGTGGGCGGTTGTCCGTTGAAACGCGTCTTATCTGTGCAGTCTTCTTTCGTTCCTGTTTGTCCACTGTGTCGTTAATTCGCGACCACTTTTTCATGGGTTTGTGCGATGCTACGCGTCGCCTTTGTGTGCAACAAGCAACACAAACGCACCTTGAGTGGGCACCCTGTTTCATGGGCGTTTGAACGCTTCGTGGTCATAGTGAGATTGTAGTCTTTTCGAGACGATTTTCATCTTCGTAATTTTTGGTGCTACTTCGTTTGACGTGGATGAATCGAATTATTATTTCTGACTTCTAAAATATTAACTAAATTTTCTCAAGAGTGTACAGTGTCTGTGATTATTTTGGCAGTAATTCTTCAGTGAATTGTTATGTACTCCTCCTATTTTGGCCACAAGAAACGAAGCTCTAATAAGACTGGTAGAAAGTGGAGAATTATTTTAATATTTCGAATATAGTGACTCCGAACGCTTATGTCACCGGTGTGTCCATAGTTCTTCGGCTTCAGAGCAGCCGAACTCTGGAGCTCCCAGCAGACAATTATTTGAGCATCCCCGAAGATCACACCCTTCTCACTTAATTTCTCAAGAAGAATATCCGGCCGTTTCTTAAGCTTGTTTAATCTCTCGGTCGTTCTTTAACCGAGATGTAATCCAAAATTCATTGTCTCCCCGCGGAGTTTAGCTGGTTTTTGTCGCGAGAGCACACGGCCACTTTTATCTCGGACTGTTCTTTTTTCTGTCTCCTTCCTCCTTGTTCTTCTTCCTCTTCTTCTTCTTCTTGTTCTGCGGTGTACAAGTCTCTCTCGTGCAGTGCGACGTTCCTCTCGTTATCTGCTCGTTTCGGGACAGAGGAAAAACTGACTCCTTCTAATTCCTCGCTGTAAGAGCGTATCAACGAGTTATCAGGATTTATCTGTCCGGTCGGGGCCCTTGCCCGTGACGAATTGCCGTCGGTCGATTCTTGGAAGGGACCTACGAGCCTGGCCCTTGATGACTTTTAATGAAGTTTCGGTCGGACGTAACGAGCGTGGGCCCTGGCGTGAGATAAAATTCTGCTGCTCGGAGAAGAGCCTGTGCAAAATTCGAGTTAGCTTCTAGCATATTAAATTGCGTTTGAAGTTGATTTTGGGGGAGACAGAAAATTATTGACGCGGATATGTAATATTCTCGACTATGTTAATTAGACATTTACCATTTACCATTAGACATTTATTTAGGCATTTACCTTGTTCAGGGAGAATGCATTATATTAAATTCATAATTTCTCTTGTACTGTTTTCTTACGATTAAGATTGAGCTAGAGAAAAATTAATTTTTATTTTAATATCAATACATAACGTTTTGGAGTACACGGATTAGGAAAAAATTCGGTGGGTGAAAGTGTTCCATTGTGGACTATAATAATGTGACTCAAGTAGAAATTGTGTTCCATGAGAAGTGCTAAGTTCGCATTTTTTTTTTCTTCAGAGGAAAAGGAAATTTCTCGATGTGGACGTGGTATTGTTACTGATTACATGAATTAGGCTACGATGGGCTGGAGAAGGGTTTCCTTGTGGTGTATAATAAACGCAGCCGGAGTAGACGCTGAAATTATGTTGTGTGAGACGTGTGCAAAATACGTGTTCTCTTCTCTAGGATTTTATTGCGATTGAAGTTCGAGTAGAGAGGATAGAAGTTTGTCGGTGTGAACGTATCGTGTCATTATGTGAATTAGACTAGGCTCCGGTGGGTTAGAGTGTTTCATTATGGTAGCAGGATTTCTGCTGCAGAGCTGAATAAAAAATCAGACATATCTCGAAGTTGAATATCTGCTTTGCTCGTTACTGTTCGATTACGTTATTGTTTAAAAAGTAGGAGAGACTGTCTAGTGGTTGTAGTATAGTATTTTATCCAGGGTGTGTCGAATTAGGGTGGAAAGCTATTAGTGACCATCTGTGCCTTAATTTCGGGACTTCTTATCTTGATACGCTTACAGAAAATGCTACTCTATAGCAAATATCGAAGGTTCCTAGCAACAGTTTTCATCTAATACAAAATTCTTCATTGAATAAAACATTTTTCTTGCAAACGTATGCGTGTGAAGCTATAAAGTAGGATTGTCTACCGATTAGAGTATAATATTTTACGGTGTTCGAGTTAGGGTGAACAGCTATTAGCGGCCATCTGTGTCCCCTAAATTGGGACTTCTTATCTCGATACATTCGCGTCAAACGATCTCCATTATGTCTCTGCCGTAATCGCAACCTCGTCGTGAAATAACGAGCTCCGCGATTAATTATTCCTCCGGCACCGCGAACCCTCGTTAAAGTTGATTTCTTCAAAAAGGACAATGACAGAGCATCGCGATCTCTCGTCGTTTTTAATAATCGCGAACGGTGCGGCGATCCGCGTCGATCTCTCGGCCCCCGTCGATCACTCGCCGGCCCGCAAAAACCGGAAGTCAAGCACGCGATGATATATTAACGTCTCCGCGTCGTTTCACAGAATTCTTCTCTCGTCGTTCCGGCGTGTCATCGAGCGATAGCGCGTTGACCGTGTGCGGTCCTCCCGACCGATAACACTATTTGAACTGTCAGTTATTGTGTCGGGGTGCGATAGTGTGAGAGAGGGAGCCGGTGCCACAATTAGACGGCCGTGAAAAGTTCGATTCCTCGGTATCTATCGGTGGCAGTGCGATGATGATGATGATGATGCTGTGTCGTTCGAAAAAGCCGTGAATAGTCGCAGTGCACGCGCGCGCGCGCTCGCAGTATCCTCGAAAGCGAGGCTTTTTTTTTCTCTGTGTGTTCCTATTCGAGTGCGGCAAATATGGGAAATAAAGTTTGAAAGAGTTTTGAATAGTTGTGCGCGAGAGTCGACGTACAACGATACAAAACGAGGTTTCGATAGTCGAAATGTCCGGCCGGTGCGCGTCCAGCAAAATATAATACCCGCGAAACATCGAATGGAATTTCGATTGATCCTGTGTGTAACAGAAAACGTAAAAACACAATAAAGTTTCGGGAGTTGCGATTCAAGTGTCCGGAAAAATGTGGAATGAAAATCGTCGCTCATCGGATCATCGATTCGGCGGAATAAAATAAAACGTCCAGCACTGATTGATAATATTCTGCAGTCGAGGAGTACAATTTGCAGCACCGAGAACAATAGTAAAGGTATATATAAAGAATTTATCGTGGAATGTATAAAATGAACTAGAAACAAAATTAAATAAAAACAGAATAGGCTACGATTCTGAGAGTCAAAGAGCCCGTCGAGTTTGATGGAGAAAATAAAATCAGGCAAAATTTTCGTTCCCCAATTCATGGATTGTAGAGAAATTAAGCATAAACAATTCCAGGAGTCGAAGCTCAGTCCTCGAGTTCATCGAGCAAACTAAACCAAAAAAATCGAAAGGCAGGCAAAATTTACGTTCCCCAATTCATGGATTGTATAGAAATTAAGAATAAATAATTTCAGGAGTCGAAGTTCATAAGTTCATTGAGCAAACTAAACCAAAAAAATCGAAAGGTAGGCAAAATTTACGTTCCCCAATTCATGGATTGTAGAGAAATTAAGCATAAACAATTCCAGGAGTCGAAGCTCAGTCCTCGAGTTCATCGAGCAGAATAAACCAAAAAATAATAAAATAGATTAGAAGCAAAATATACTAAAAAATGAAAACAAGATAGGACAGTCGCTGGAGATCGAGCTCATTAAATTCCTCCCACGAAAGCCAAGATAGAATAAAACGATTCGAAAATAAAATAAAATATCCGGAGTCCGAGAGGCAGACTCCTCCGCTTCAGGGCCACCGAGGATCCCGATCGACAGCTCGCACAAAAAAATCACGAGAGCCCCGATGCTAAATAAAATCGATGTTCTCCGCTTGCTTCTCTCTCTCTCTCTCTCTCTCTCTCTCTCTTGCCAGAGCCGGGTTTGCAAAAATAGAAGTGATTGATTCCTGTGCTCTCGAGCCGAGATTACGTCTCCGAGAGACCTTCAACGCGAGAGGAATGCGACCGGTGCGCGCGAGCGGTGAATCAATTCATCCAAATTACGGTGTTTATGCGAATCAAAGCGTCTCCGGCTCTGTTCCAGCTAGCTTCTATGGTTCTTCTGCGTGAATCTCGATTTCGGCGAGACCATTGTACGGCATCTACGTGCAAGATACGTCCCCGCTGATCGACCGAGCGTGAAGACGATAGCGCGTTTCTTTTTCCGGGAGCTAGAATTCGAAAAAGGCTGGTAAAAGTTTGATTCGGTCTTGTCGGCCTGTCTTCGCGTCCTTGGCTTACCCGCGTTCTTTTGAATGGATATTATTTGAGGAGATAGGGACTGCAACGGGAAACTTCGGTTTTATTTCGTTTCGTTTTCCGCGGTTCCTCTTTTGGAGAGAGAAAGCCTTCTGGCAGCAGTCCGATCCGGTATCGTCTCTTGTTGTGTTTGGTTTTCTTTCGTTTTTTCCCGGGAAGTCCGTGCTCTTTGAATGGATTTTATTTGGGCGAGGATCGGAGGAGGTGGGCACTGCAACAGGAAGCTTCGGTATTGTTTTGTTTGGGGATCTTGTCCTCGTTTTGCTCTTATTAAGACGTGTTGTTTCAAGAGAGCGTTCTTCCAGTTCCGATGCAGATGTCGCAGTACAAAACTCACGGTTCTGTGGCGTCGTGAACCGAAGAAGACTTAAACTTCACCTCGGCGACCCAGAAATTTTTCGCTTTTCGATAGATAATCCTGTACATCTTGACGAGAGGATGCCAAAAATCGAAGTTCTAAGGAGAGGAGTTCACGCATAACGGGAAACACGTACAGCGTTTGAACCGGGGAATTCCTCGCCTAGAGTTTTGGCATTGTCTCGTCGAGATGTACAAGATTATGTGATGAAAAGTTAAAAATTTCTAATTTTCCATTAGTCTTAGAATAGCTTCATTTTATTCATACGAAACTGATTCGATTCTCCACATATAATATTTAAATGGTTTAGTAATCTATCAAACACAAATTTTGTAATGGAACAAATATTTTGTAATATTTTTCGTAATTTCTTTGAAGTAATGCTACAACAATTGGTGCTTCACCACTCGAGAGCTAAGGGTTAAAATTATTCTTAAAAATTGTTTACACCTCGTCCAATAAACATATCCTCCTAACTTCTCGAAAACAGTCATCTGGCCCAATTTTGACACGTTAACTGCCACGTCAGTCACGTATGGGTGACAGTGATTAAGTCTTTGACAGGGGTTAAATCTTTTTCCAATTAAAGGGAACACCGTCACAAAACCGCGTCTGTAGAATCTACGATTGAATACGGTAGCACTAACTGTTAGCGTTTATTAAAAACAGTGGGATTTTACAATATCGCGTGTACAGTGTTGTAGGTATTAATGACTGTGTGCATACAACTGTATGACTAAGGACTCGATATTACAATTGTGGGTGTACTTCTTTACGTGACGACTTGATGGCTCGACTGACTGTTAGCGACTGACTGACTGTCCTCGCTTTTCCCTTACAGCAAAGGTCGCCTATACCTGAGGGCTGTAAACCGCCCTTTAAACCTAAGTGCCGATCGTTGTACACCAACACTAACAACGTAAAACGTTGGTGCAAAAACTCCCAAAAACAAATGTCAAGCTACATAACGAATATTAAACTACAAACAAACCGGACAACCGTCCTAACAGCGTCTTCTTGCCTTCTTTCAGGACCAGAATCGAGCCTCCTCGTCATCAGAGTGTGCCGAACAGGCGTCTCCAAAAATCTAGATAGCGGCTCCTAGAAAGTCAACGTCACACAGTCGAACAAAGTGTCCAACTCGAGTGCTCGCGGATCCCAAATTAAAATCGTGCGATCCCGATTAAACGCGTCTCTGTTCTCCGAACGATTTCCGTGCGGAAGTGTTGCCGCGGTATAGTGCAACGAAACGGCGAGCAGGATGGACTGATGGCAAGTCGTACGGAGCGCAATCAGGGATCACCGATGGCTGGCAGCGAGGCAGCGTACGAGTTGCTAGCAACGCGTCGCTCCGGTTAATGCGCCGGCTACGACGAAATTACGCAGTGGGCACCGCAGCCAGGAATTGCGAGGAATTGCCAGGATAACGCGGCCGCACTCGATTATCGGGGGTAGAGCCGGCAGGAGAGGTCCGCTCTCGCAGCGGGTGCGCCGACCTAGGTACGTACATTATGCGCCTACATTTACACGTGCTCGCGATAACGGCCCTACCTGGAAAGTAGACTGGCCTGCGCACGGTGATCTATGGGCCCTGTTGGCTCTCGTGCCCAGTTCGTGGCGCCGTTCGTTCACCATGAAGAAATGTATCGTGGGATTTTTCTTTTTGGACGGGAGGGACGATTTTACTCATCCTCGATAGAATTTGTTAGAGTCTGGACTTTTCGGACGTACAGTGAGATTTCTCCACGTATGTCGTCAAGGCCTGAGTGATAAACGTCGCGGAATTATCCCCACTACCGAGGAGTGTAGCCCGTGAGGGGTCACGAAGCTCGAGAGCCCTCGGACGCCGAGCAGTGTAAACATAACACGGCTAGGGTACGTCTCCTGTACGATACTTGACGCTGGCAAGTCCCGTGTTGTTGACATGGATCGGGAATTCACTGTATTGTACCGTAAATTCGCTTGGTTATATTCTTCATCTCCTATATTCTTCATCTTCTATATTCTTCATCTTCTATATTCTTCATCTTCTGTATTCTTCATCTTCTATATTCTTCATCTTCTATATTCTTCATCTTCTATATTCTTCATTTTCTATATTCTTCGTTCTTTCGTTTAACACTTTGAGTGTCCGACCAGCAGTCTCGAAAATTCGATAAAATAAAGCTAATTTATTTAACGAAATTAGAGTTGGAAAATTAAAATGTTTGACACTGAAGGTACTCGTTTCCTTAACACTAGAACTAACGAACCAATCAAAATGACTGGTTCCTAATTTTTTCTTTCACAATTACTGAAATTATAAAAATGTTTTTATTAGAATTTTTTTAATGAACTTTTTCATTGAGTACATGTTAAAATAAAAATGGTATCAGGTTTGAATATACGTAGTCTTGTCATTATTACAAAGCAATATTCATCAGTTGTATTTATTACTCGGTAGTTCTAGTGTTAATGATAGAGTCTAATACCATTGAGTAATAAAAACTTTGTCCTTCCATTTCTGGAAGATTTCTTAAGCAATCGGTTTTGCAAATGTGGCTACATAATTCCAGCAATTGCACGAACGTACATTCAGTAAACACTAGTTTAAAATCACCTAAAATTACGTTATGGTTCGTGTCTTTTGTTTTTAATAACAGAGACTGTAAGAACTGTGCAGATAGGAGCACCGCACGAATAAATTTTTGTAGAACGTTTTGTTGATTAGCTCTCGAAATATACACACGTGTGTGCACGCGTCTGTGGTCAGCGTTAAGCGGATAGGAAACCGAAAGAATCAGTGGAACCGTCGAACACAAATTAACTCGTCTTTCCCAATTAAGAGTTTAACGATCAAACTTTGTTGCGTTATCTTGTCCTACTCGTAGGAAGGTTTCATTAAAGCCGAACCTCCGTGGTAATTGTCCGCTCGTTAATACACCAGCAATAATCGAGTCCGTCGCGGGAATTCGTAGTACAATGCGATTCAAAAGTTCCGGACACGTTATCAAAAATTAAGGCGAACCTTCCCTAAACAATTTTCGTTTAAAATATCATCGCAACAATTAAACACCAGAGTGTAAAACGCGTTCTTTTTAATTCCAACAAAACCATGCAAAATTGAAATAGATCAGCGCAAAGAAAAAGGGGTTTGAAAACAAGATTTCTGGCTGGACGTACGAGTTTCCCCAGTTTCTAAAACCTACGCAAAAGATCGTACGGATCGCGATCCACGGATCTGATCGAATGACTCGCGGAGGCTCGATCCGTGGGCGTGCTACGCCGCTTCGCGATCGGAAGACGCTTGCAAAGCCGGTTGCCGTGTGCAAAACGCGAATAAAGAAAGTTCCATGGGCGCGGTAACTCATTATCGTGAGACTGCTTTCGGCTCGGGCTCGGGTTAGGGCTCGGGCTAGGGCTCGGGCTCGGGTTAGGGCTCGGGTTCTGGCTCGGGCTAACTCGCGCAATCGCCGATGCCGACGGTCTTTGCGCCTTGTACGTTTAAGTTCGCCGATAAATTTATCCCGAGGCCTTATCCGGCGTAATTGCTGTCGTAACGTATTTCGCGGACTTTTATCTGCGTTTAACGATCCAACAGACAAATTTTGTTGATCCGGCACCGGTACGGGGTCCATTTAACGAAAATGAGAGAGCTTAGTCTCGCGTCGGCTTTTATCGACTTTGCTTACTCCTTTGGAGACAGTATCAGCTTTGCGACAAGCTTTTAGCAAAATCCGCACTCTAATTCAAATATTTCTACGACGATTAACAAATTTCTCTCACGGTTCGCATTGATATGGATTCGAAGACTAGAGTCTCCTTTCTTTAAAGAGATAAAAAACTGGGCAAAAAGATAAAATTATTTAAAGTTTATTTAAATAATGCTTTTGCCCTTAGAGAAGCGGAAAAATCAGATTCAAAGAAGGTTCGTTCCTCCAGATGTCCAGATTCAAAAATGTCTGTAGAGCTTAAAAAATTGTTTCCACGACCAAAGTTACCACGAGCTTCAAAATCAGAGCCTCCTCTTTTTAAAGAGATCAAAAATTTGAAAAGAAGATAAAAATTGTTTAATTTTATTTAATAAATACTTTTGCCCTAGGAAAAACGGGAAATCGGATTCGAAGATGGTTCGTTTCTCCAGATGTTCGGATTCAATCATTTCTGTAGAGCTTAGAAAATTTTTTCCGCGACCAAAGTTGTCACGAGCTTGAAGATTAGAGTCTCCTCTTTTTAAAGAGATCAAAAATTTGACAAAAAGATAAAAATTTTTTAATTTTATTTATTAAATACTTCTGTCCCAGGAAAAGCGAGAGATCGGATTCGAAGATGGTTCGTTCCTCCAGATGTCCTGATTCGAAAATTTCTGTAGAGCTTAAAAAATTGTTTCCACGACCGAAATTGCCACGAGTTTGAAGAGCGGTGTCTCCTCTTTGTAGAGAGATAAAAAATTTCAATGCACGATTTTCCGTCGACGTGTTATAGCGTTTCGAACGGGAGCAGCGCCGCGGGCATTAGTCGCCGATTCATATTGGCCGCGATTATCGGTAGTCTGAATGAGACAAGACCGGACAATGCCACGAGGTTGACCGTCGGTTGTGTCCGTTATCTCCGTGTGAATGCACTTGCGTCGTCGTCGGTGTGTGGCGTCGGTCAGTTTCGAACGGAGGAAAATAGCTGGCACGTAACGAGTGTATCCGGTACAAAAGCGAGATCAAAGGCGAGGTCGGCGAAGCTTCTCCGGGCGACGTCGAGGAATCGAAACGACGACGACGCCTCCTCTTTCGATTCGACGCCCTTCTATCGTGCTCGATTCCGCTCGAGACGGAGCGAGAAGATTCGCTAACAATCGCTCGACTTCGCGTCCCGAGCAAAAATAGAGAAGCTTTCTTCGCCTCCGAAGTTAATCTTCGAGTTAGAAGTTCGTATCGTGGTGAGAGAACCTTTTGCACTGTTCAGAAAATTTTTACATTTGTGTTTTAACTATTACCGAAATGCACAATACTTTTTCAAGCCCTGCTTGCCTTCGGATAATTAATCTTCGAATTGCTTTCCACCGTGGTGCGATTTAGATCACAGCAACTCTAAATTCTCGATTTTTTGGAACATGTTTGCCTGGCCCGAAAAATTCGAAGAAAATATCATAACCATAATACAGCACACCTACCATGATAATATAAACGTGGTCATCCCGGTGACTTCAATATAAAATTGACGAATCTAAGTTTCTGGAATTTATCAAAAATCAATTTTGCAGTCAAAACCTCAGAAAAAGATTTGTTATCGTGTGCGCTATCGGATGGATTCGTTCATGGATTTTTTCGTGATTTTTTTAACGTTGAAACTCGCCGCAGAGGGTTCCTCTTTCAGCGAAGAAAGATCAATTCGCTTCGAGCTATTTCAACAAAGTTCTATATATTCGCAGAACTTTTCGATATAAAATGTTCAAACACGTTCTCGATGTTCGTAGAAGCGAGTTCTAAAAAGTGGAAACATTTTCTGAACCTCCTCCGTTGACGGGGAAATACAGAGAACCAGAGAGCGGCGAATGTAGGAAACATGTATCCGGGGTGTGTATTTTCGAGAGCTACAATAAAGAGCTGTAATTAATAGCAAGCGTGGAAACGAGTCGGGGCGAAGTCGGTTTATTTCGAAAACTCACGGGCGAGCATCGCGACGCGTCTTCGTGTCCTGTTCCGTGCTCGAGGCCGTACGCTCTCGCTGAAATATTTTAATTCCCGACGGTTTTTCCCCGAGACATTTTTACACGCGACAGTACTAGCGATTTCCTTTGATCCTCGCCGGAGAAAACTCGCATAACCGCGGAGCTTGAAAAATCCCACCGACTCGGATCCCCTTAAATCGAGGTGTCCTCTTTGAGCACTTTATTAAAACCAGCTTCCGGTTTGCTTGGAACTCGCTGGATCGACCAGAGAATTTTCCTACCAAATGGGATAACGGAGTTCGATGTTCAGAGTTCGATTTTAACGAGATTTTTTCGAGATCACGCACGGGATTCTTCTGGGATCGTAATGGTCTACATGGGTCTCCGGATGGGAACATGCTTCGAGCATAAAATAAGTGGCTCGAGAAGAATTGTTGCTAAACTGACAATTTAATACTAGTGGTTCCCTCGTTTTCGACTTCTTAACATTATTAGAAGAAGAAATCAGTTTTACGTGATTTCCCCTCGTAATTGACCTTGCAACTGTCGCTGAGGTCTCTGCCATGACTGTCAAAATTTTATCCCCACCAGTGGAAAATGGTGTTTTAATATCCCTTGAAGAATCGAGCTTATGTTCCGTAATTTCCCCTCGTAATTGACCTTGCAACTGTCGCTGAGGTCTCTGCCGTGACTGTCAAAATTTTATCCCCACCTGTGGAAAATGGTGTTTCAATATCCCTCGAAGAAACGATCTTATTTTCCGTAATTTCCCCTCGTAATTGACCTTGTGGAACTGTCGCTGAGGTCTCTACTGTGACTGTCAAAGTTATATCCCCACCAGTGGAAAATGGTGTTTCAATATCCCTTGTAGAAACGAGCTTATTTTCCGTAATTTCCCCTCGTAATTGACCTTGTGTGTGTGCAACTGTCGCTGAGGTCTCTACTATGACTGTCAAAATTTTATCCCCACCAGTGGAAAATGGTGTTTCAATATCCCTCGAAGAAACGAGCTTATTTTCCGTAATTGACCTTGCCACTGTCGCTGAGGTCTCTGCCGTGACTGTCAAAATTATATTCCCACCAGTGGAAAATGGTGTTTTAATATCCCTCGAAGAAACGAGCTTATTTCCCGTGGATTTGACAAAATGGATGTTTGTTTGATAGATTCAGCGAAACGGGGGAGGGGGTAGGGGGTAGGGGGTCGAGATTCGCAGCTTCGAAAATTCCGTCTCCGGCTGGCATGCATGTATCGTTCGTCCCCATTCTTCTGGATGGTCGGTCTGTTCTCTCCCCGAGTACCATCTGAAAACACTCGGCGTGCCCTTTCACAACCTTCCTCCCTGCTCCCCACCAGGTTCTCCTAAGCCGATGGGCTATTCACGGCCCTGACAGGGCCGGCCATTGAGGTGCATGACCTGCGCGCAACTGCACCGAGAGACAGAGTCGAAAGAGAAAGAGAGAGAGAGAGAGAGAGAGGTCGCGCATAGAAATGCTCCGTGAAACGATCGCTATTTCTGCTCGTATCGCGTGTGCTCCCTTTGATCATGACCCGCTGTTTATCATACCCGGCACGGTTTACAACTGTGTGCCACACGCGAACGGTTACAATTAAGAAGAAGTCGACACCGATACGAAAACATTCGCACGACTCAATCCGCCCCGACCCTTGTTTCGCGCTCAGATGTTGCCACTCGTGTAGTTAGGTATAGTGCGTGTAGATACGTATACGATGACGGCACGGTTTGTAGAGTTCAGCGCTCGGAGTCTGTGGGTACCAATTTAGGACCTGCTGAACAATTATAGGTACTGTGTTAAGATTCTAGAGTTTATGGAAGGGTTGTGGAGCCCTACAGTTGCAAGGACAAAATTGCAGCAGCTTTGAAACAATTTTAGAGTCCACCAGAAAAATTGTTACCTGTAGAACTGTAGGGTCCAAGGTTCTAAACAAAATTTTAGAACCCACAAGAAAAATTGTTAACTGTAGGAAGAATTATAGGGGGTCCAAAAATAAATTGCAGCGCCTCTGAAAAAAGTTGTTGAACCCAGAAAAAAATTGTATGTAGGTACAATAATATTATAGGTTCTGGGAAAATATTGTAGGGCTTAGGAAAAATTTTAGGGTTCAGGAAAAAATTGCAGGGCTTAGGAAAGAATGTTTGAAGCCACGACTGAACTGTGAAGTTTGTAGACAGAATTCTAGTACCTTTGAGAAGACTATAGGCCCAATAGAGAGATTGTGTGTGTGTGTAGCGCTCATGGGAAAATTGTACGGGTCCATGGGAAAATTGTACAGGTCCATGGGAAAATTGTACGGGTCCATGGGAAAATTGTATGGGTCCATAGGAAAATTGTACAGGTCCATGGGAAAATTGTACAGGTCCATGAGAAAATTGTAGCGTTCATTTTAGTGTCCATGGGACGATTGTAGGGCCTATGGGAACCATGTAGGTCCTTCAGTAAAACTTCCAAGTTGAAGAGCTTATAATAGGACGTTTGAAGCAACGAAAAAATTGCCAATAAAAACGGTATTAAATTAAAAAAATATTACCATAAAAATTTAGAAATCCTGGTGGAAGATATAGAAGTACATTTCATTGCTAATATTTCGGAGCAAAAATTGAATCCCGTGCCATTCTAGTTTCCCGATGACTAATAGTGAGCACATAAGCTTGCGAAACGATGAACGTATTGTGACAAACATCCGCAATCCAGTAGCCAGAATTATATGCTGACGGCTAAATAATGCACAGAGACGTAATAAGACGCAGTAGCTCGCTGTTTATTATGTTGCCTCCAGAGTGGTTCTAAACATAGTCATTAACACGTTCCGGACTGCGCGACCCACCGCGCCGGTGCTTGGTCATTACATGATGCTCCCGGCTGATGAAATGAGTAATTGAAAATGTCACTGCACTGTTGTTTTATTTGTTATTCACGTGTTACCTTACGTCTGATTCCCGTAACAATCGGACTTCATTGAACAAATAATACATATAGTACAAACAGTACACCTTCTCGATATTTGTCAACAACACGGGTCTTGCAAGCGACGTGTATCGTCCAGGAGGTGTACCCCTAGCCGTGTTATGTTTACGGTCGCGTGTTATGTTTCGCGGTCGCTCTCGGGGTATACGTAGTGGGGACAATTCCGCGACGTTTATCATCCAGGCCTTGGCGACATATACAGAGAGATCACTGTATTTTCATCGCGTTTTCGTCAGAAAAACTCTCGTCGAAGAGGTTTCGAGAAGAAGATAGATAGATAGATAGATTTACCGAAAATAAATTGAAGAGTTTCAAAAGTCGACCACTGTTTATAAAAAAGTGGAATACTACCAGGAATAGTTGACTGACTGATAGTAAAATTTGTCCTGGTAAAGGGCAGATTAAAAATAAAAATTTGCCATGAGAAAATATATTTTCGGTCTGCTAGGTTTCACCAATCCCCGCAGCATAATTCAAAGGCTCCAATTTTCTGGAAATGCTCTCTCTCTCTCGAAGAAACGCCCCTCGCCACTCTCCGGAGCTCTTTGCTCGCCACGTGGGGCCCAAACCGTGGCCCGCAGATGTGCTCCCCGGAGATCACGGGTCCCCTTTTCCCTTTTTGTCTCCCCTCGGCCACCCTCCCTCCCTCCTTTCTTCCTTTTTCCCCTCGCAGGTTTTCGAGGCTCGCACGGGGCAAGGGAGAGAGTGGGGGGAGGGGGTGAGCAGTCGACTGTCGTTCATCCTCGCAAATAAACCACGTGCCCGACACACAACGGGTCGTGTTGTCGGCTCCGGTGCACGATATTGCGCCACCACCGCGACGCTCGATGCACTTTTTGTTTCCTGGGTCCTCGCTGCGCGCCGCTTATTTATACTCGCTCGTTATTGCCTCGAATTCGGTCGCCTCTGTTCATAGTTGCGAGCTTTCCTCCCCGCCTGACGCGATTTATTCGCCCGGAGAATGGTGTTCGGGAACGATCCGCGCGCGGGCTTTGTAAACAGTTGCCCTTTCGCGCGAGCAGTTTCTCCAAAAATATTCGAAACAAATGCTGTGTACCTTGCAAGACCAAGTCGTGTGTCGAAATCCAAAATATTCGGTGGAAAGGAGAAGATCTAGAAATTAATTCTTGGTCCCCCTTGCACTAGAACATAATCATAAATCGATTCGCAGCGAGGAGGCGATAAAAATCCCGTCGAACCGGAACAAACGAAAATACTCTATTCGATGGTAATAGAGCGCGTTCCCCCCGTTAATCAGTTAACAGTTTCACGACCCCATAAACTTCCGTCGTAAAGGGAACGTCTTCAGTGCCGTTAATTCCTAATCTCATTAATCATCTTCTGCAGTTTATGCATTTACAGCGTCCCCGAACGACGGTGAAATAAAAATCTTAATAAAGTTCGGAGCCGTGATCCTGCCGAGGAAACAATTTTGTTGAGAAGTCACGTGACGGTAAGACAGAGCAGATTTTATTGAGCAGGTGACGCTAAACCTGTGAAACAGTAAATGCGTTAAAATTCTGTGGTGAAAAACGGGGGGAGGGGAGGAGCGAAAGGCTGAGAGAGGGGACCGAAGCGGAGGCGAGATTAAAGATCTCGTCGCGCGATCAATTGAGGGGTCAAAACGGTTTAAGCACCGTGCACAAGCCACTCGAAACACAGCCGGCTTAACGAGCGTTCCTAACGCGAGCCGCTGTTGTTTTCGCGATTGATGCGTGCCACGATTATTAACTCATTAACACCGGCGATCGAGCCCACGCCGATCGCATTCCGACATCGTGGACGATCTTACTTTTCGATATCGATCCTGCATCAGAGCCGGTGAACTGTGAATTTGACGCGCTCTCACAATGACGAGCGAAATTAGAGCGTCAATGAATCTTCGATTACGAACTCGTCGATTAATCGTCCGTGACTTGGTGAACAAACATCGGGGAACGATCTGATTAGAGTCATTTTAAAGGAGGGAACTTCCATTTTAATTGTTCTCCGTTATTTTGGTTTTCTAAAAAATGAGATAGAGTGAAACGTTGAAGCTGGTACCACTTCTTGACAATTTTATACAAATTCTACTGTTTCTGCGGACCTCAATAAATTTTTTTCCGCATCCTACCGACCACGATTTCAAAGCCCGAAGTCTCACGTTTGTAGCAAAACAAAGAAGAATAATGTGGGATATTTTATTGCCGTTCTATCACACTTTGAATCGAAAGTGTGTCGGGCAGCGTATCAGTGCGTGCTGAAAAATGTTTATTAAATTCGTCCGGTTCAATTTATTCTATTTGCAGCATGTTTGATCGAAGTCGAGCTTGATTTATCCGACTCGGTGTCGGTGGAATACGTGTCGATAATTTCAATGTAACCCGTTTCGCGGCCGCTGGCTCGGCTCCAGAAGCGGGTCTCTTTAAAGGACGTCGTCTGCGGAGAAGAGAGAAAAAAAAACACTTCCTCGATAGATAGGGGTGCCTTTATTTACACCCCATGTAATCCGGGTGGTCCGGATGCGAATAAATCGAGTATCGTCCCGGTCACGTTGGTTTCTTGCCTGCTACGACGTGCAACGTTCCCCTTTTTTCGCGCTCTCTCCTGTCATTTATTTCGACAATGTCAACGGTGAAGTCTTTTTCCGTTGCCTCGATCGGCGCGATAAATGGTATTAATCATTCTCCGGTGGGACCTCGTGGGATCGAGAGGATCAGGGTTTCTCGGTTGAAGTGTCCCTCGAGCATAGGGTAGGTCGCACTTCCTTACCCCTGTAAAGAGTTAATGTTCGAGTGAATTCTCTATACATGTCGACAACACGTCATATATGGTGTAGGAGACACACCCGAGCCGTTAACAGTCCTTGGCGTCCGAGGCCCCTCGAGCTTCGTGTCCTCGCAAGGGGTGTACCCCGCGGCAGTGGGGATAATTCCGCGACATTTGTCATTCAGGTCTTGGCGACATATACAGAGAAATCACTGTGAACCTTTTTGGGCTGCAACACGGGGAATAGAGCTGATTAAATATACAAATGCATACAGAGTGCAATACGCGGATTTAGTTTTGTAATTCGAATATAGTAGATAGGAGTTAAGAAGTATTTTTTTGATTTTGTATTATTTTGATTTTGTATTATTTTGATTTATTTCAACTTAACGCATTGCTGACCGGTCATGAGTTAACTCGTGTTTTCATGAGCAAACGTTGTTCGGACAATATCATACCAAAAAAGGATATGAAAAGTTATATAAAAGATATGTATACAGTTTTATTTGAATGCATTATGTATAAATAAAGTTTATTGAGAAGTTTATTCAGATTGTTTTAGGTCTACATTTAATTACGAAATAATATCTGGTGACATTAGACAGCTCCTGCGTAAAATTGCCGGTCAACAATGTGTTAGGAAAATTATTGAAGTTCCTCTGTTCAATCTCGGCACGGTTTTTACCCTGAAAAATGTGCAAAATTACAGGAGTCATTTCATCGCAATTAGTAGCAATAACTAGTCACTCAATAATGAAGTTTTCACCTCTTACTATACGACCTAGTTACGTTCCGTTCTAAACGGGCGAAGAATTTCTTACGAGAAAAAAAATAGAAATTGCAACACGAAGGCAATCTTCACAGCGTTGCCCACGCAATAGTGTAGTCGTAGGCGCGATTCACGCCTTATTATAGCAAGTGCGTCGTATTAGGCGTACCAGCATCGACTTGGAACACGTTCCATTAGGCGGTCGATCAAAAATTTGAACTCTCGACTTTCCGTTGGCGAAATCCTCCAATTCTTTTCGAGTAGAAATCCTCGAATTGGACTCGATGATCGCGCGTGTGGTCCGCTCGTTCTCGTCTCTCGATCTCGGTGCCAGGACATAACGCAGACTCCTCTCGCACAGAACAACGCATTGAACCGAGTCGATCGTTCGGACAGGCGGACAGAAGGCTCTCCAGCTTCACAGTTTCTTCGTGGAGCTGGTAATTGCTGGTCGACGTTGACGCGAGGATCCAGCCAGCCGTCGAACCTCGGTTTTTCAGCCGGGAAACTAATGCAAATTTATTCGTGGGGAACTCGCCGCTGGCTTTTTAGACAGTCACCGGCCGGAGGTTTTGCCGCGGACAGAGGTCAGTCATGACCTCGTCGACCGAGTTAACCCTTCATCCGAGCAAACAGTTCGACGAGCATTCTGCTTCGCCAATGACAAGGTCAGAATCCGGCATAATTTTTAGGTCACAGTTCAATCGGCAGTTTATCTGTTGACAGGGAATCGTATACAGTGACTTTGTGTACAGTGAATAATATATACCCAAAGAAATCAATCACGATCTTCACGATCACAATACAGTGATTTCTCCTATATATGTCGCCAAGGCCAGGACGCTAAACGTCGCGGAACTGTTCCCACTACCGCGAGGTATACCTCGCGAGGGGTCGCGGAGCTCGAGAGTACTCGGACGCCGAGGAGTGTGAACATAACACGGCTCGGTTATGTCTCCTGGACGATATAAGACCCGTGTTGTCGAGAAATATCGGGAGATCACTTTTTTGGAATTTTTCAACACCGGCGAACCTAAAAATAACATTGTGAGAACATGAAGTAGCGCGCATAGCACGTCAGTTCTAATTGATTATTAAAAATCAGGGGTAATATGGTCGAATGACCGGTTTTATATTTTACAATTATTGAAATTATAGAAATTCATTTATGGAAAACAGTGGAATAGATTTCCTTCTCCAAGCATTTATTATAATGGAAAATTACGGACAATCTCGATAAATTTAGGGTTGCCATTTTTATAAGGCAATATTTACCAAATACTGTTAACGCTTGGTTTAGTGTTAAAGATCGAATAGAGCAACGAGATGAGTATTTCTTAACAGTTTCCTTTTCAATTCCAAAATAATATGCACTTTCCACGAAGCGAAGGTCTTTGAAAAAATGTCCATCTCCTGCGAAGGGGTTAATTCTTGAATCCCGGAAGTCGCCAGCCCATCCCGGAGATTTCAATCCCGAGGATTACGTCGATCCCTTTGGGATCGTGCTCGGACGTCGTGTATCATCGTCCCAGTAATGGTTCTCCCAAGGTAATCGTCTTCCAGGTAGTCTAATATCGGTTTCTTGCGGATTAATATTCGTTAAGGAGGCCGCGGCGATTACGCGGATTGCTTCCGGAAAGGATTGCTCGCCGCGCCGGCCCGTTCTCCGGGAATAACCGGAAATATGAAAATATCGTCTCGAGAAGAGAACAAAAAAAAATATACGAGGAGCCTAAACACCCAGAAATATCGCCACGGTGTTCTCTCTCTGTTCGCGTTAATGAGACGATATCGCCAGGATCTCGCGAGAGCCGCGTTTAATCGCGTTAATCGTGCTAAATCACCTCTTAAGCTGCGTCCACACTGGCGCAAAAAGAAACAATTTATTGTTACTGCTCAGAGAGAAGTCAAAGAAAATATGAGGTTAGGTAGACAATTTGTTGGGTTAGCTTGATAGAACCTTTCCGAATTCAGTCTGGTTTCTTTCCATTTTTGGGTCGTCTAAATCACCTCGATGAATCTCTTAAGCTGCGTCTATACCGACGCAAAAAGTAACAATTTATTGTTACTGTTCAGAGGAAAGTCAGAGAAAATAGGATTCAAATTTGTTAGGTTAGCTTGATAGAACCTTTCCGAATTCAGTCTGGTTTCTTTCCATTTTTGGGTCGTCTAAATCACCTCGATGCATCTCTTAAGCTGCGTCTATACTGACGCAAAAAGTAACAATTTATTGTTGCTGTTCAGAGGGAAGTCAAAGAAAATGGGTGTCAAATTTGTTAGGTGAGCTTGACAGAACCTTTCCGAATTCAGTCTGCTTTCTTTCCATTTTTGGGTCGTCTAAATCATCTCGATGCATCTCTTAAGCTGCGTATATACTGGCGCAAGAAGTAACAATTTATTGTTGCTGTTCAGAGGGAAGCCAGAGAAAATGGGATTCAAATTTGTTAGCTTGATAGAACCTTTCCGAGTTCAGTCTGGTTTCTATCCATTTTTGGGTTGTCTAAATCATCTCGATGAATCTCTTAAGCTGCGTCTATATTGACGCAAAAAGTAACAATTTATTGTTGCTGTTCAGAGGAAAGTCAAAGGAAATGGGTGTCAAATTTGTCAGGTAATTGATAGAAACTTTCCGAATTCAGTCTTGTTTCTTTCCATTTTTGGGTCGTCGAATCGCAGAGCCTCGCGATCATGTTTCTACCGAATTGCATGCGAGTATCCGCAGCTTAAAAAATTGTTCGAGTGACACGCGAGGGCAGGGGACCGGTAAAGTGATGAAATTTTATTTAATACCGTCGCAAATGACAGAGGAGGGGTCACAGGACGTCTCGTTGGTGGAGACGTAGCTTTACGCCTTCGCTATTAGGGTCGCCGGGAGCGCGTGGATACTGTTAATCAAGGAAATGCAGATTCGCGGGCCGCATTCTTCTCGATTAGCGAATTTCGCGCTCCGGCTCGCCGCTAATGCATTGTTAGACCCCGATGCTTATGCGCTCGACGCGGTTAACGCTGCGAGCACCGGCGATTTTATTCGTCCTCGTTTGTTGCCGGTTATTTTTCCTTCGAAGCATCCGCGCGGGACGTCGCCGTAAATTTTGACTCTTTACCGTCGTTATTTACGGGATAATGCAGCGAGATAGTTTGCACGAGGATCTGCAGGTGCGCTGGGTGTGTCTCGTTCCGGCGGGTCGATGAAATTGTCTCTGAAAGTATTTTATGTATAGGGGAATCCGGCGAGTAGCGATTTTGGTGCTCCAACCCCTTTATAATTTGTTTCATTGCTTGCGAGAAATAGGATCCGTAGATTTTTCATAGACGCAATACAGAAGAAATTGAATTTAACACGTTGACTGCCGTGTCACCCACACGTCGATCACGGAATTATTTTTCTAGATTTTTAAATGAATTTTTACGATGATATATTCGTTGTACCAAATTTGATTAGGGTCCGTAAAATGCAAGACAGTTGGAGAACTACTCAGTATCATACATTAAATTTTTATTTTATTAAATAAGTGACTTTGATTTTACGGAATTTTTTCGGTGTCTATTTTGGCAGTCAAAATGTTAAAGATTGAGAAATGACCACAAGGAAATACTCATGTAATTTTGATTATTCTTTTTTAAATCATATCATACCAATTACACGATAACAGTAAATGTATTATTAAAATATTCAAGTAACAATAAGGAAGTGTGCAAAATCCCGATGCAAAAGTGATCTCTGAGTGATCTCTGAGTGATCTCTGAGTGATCTCTGAGTGATCTCTGAGTGATCTCTGAGTGATCTCTGAGTGATCTCTGAGTGATCTCTGAGTGATCTCTGAGTGATCTCTCTGAAAAAATTTCTGAAAATTCGTACAAATTCTCGAAAATCAGAGCTCTCCGGAATCAAGATTTAGGGGAAGCTGTAGCAGAAAAAGTGGGCAGTTAAAATTTTGGCCGGGGTCCAAGAAAATTTGGTGCGTCGCTGCGTGGTTCCACCTATCTCTCTCTCTCCCTCCCCTCCCTTTCCTCCCTCTCCTTTCTCTCTGAAATTGACCCACAATTAAGACGTCGCCGCGAGAAGAGTAGAAAGCGCGAGGAACGCGAACACGCCGCGAGGGTTGACCGCTAAATGCCCGACAAAAGCGTTTCTTTTTTAGCCGGAGACAATGCGGGTGCCGCACAATGCTCTCGGAACCGTAATAAAAAACGAAATAGATGGCCCATAGAGGGGGCGGGGGTAAGGTGGGGGGTGTGTGGAGGGGAGAGACCGAACCGAAAGAGAAAGAAGCCTCCTCTCTCGTAATTATCATCCTGAAAAGTACATTCCGCCCGTGGCTAGAACGCGGCCGTGCTGAATGCGACCGCTGCGGAACCGACGCCCGCGGAATGCAACCTCGCGATGCACCTATTTTTCGGATGCACTGACCTGGATCTTAGGCGTGATGCTCGGAGGAGGCTGTTATCGTGATCGCGTTACGGGACAAATAACCACGGGATCCGCGTGTTTGCAGATCGGAGATCGTTCCGACGCGACAACCTTATGCATCGGTGCATCCCGGATGCATCTCGAGCGCATCCGAGGCGACAAGAACGGTACGGGCTCGTTGACTAATGAGAATCGAGTAAACAATTTTTTAACGCTTGTGTCAATGAACTCGAGCGTCTATTTTCAATTCGTATGCATTCAACGGTTTTTGCACGTTCTCGTTGACAAATGCATTCGACTTATGCAACCGGAAGGTCGAAACTCTCGCTGTAAACAATTTTTTAAACCCCCTCTTTCTATGGCTTGGAATGCAAGCAAAAAGTATGAGTTCTTTCAGTGGGGTTTTTAACTTTTTGCTGTCTTTTAAATTTATATGTTTCACAGGTGAACTTGATGCGTTCATGAGAATAATCGGTAGGTGTAGTTTCGAACAATGGAAGGGTTAAAATAATTCAGGACTATCGCGCACTGTCTCCGATTCTGTTGAAATTATTAGGGGAAGAATCTTGTAAACGACTAGTGTCTCTTGCAAACGAATGCATACAAATTTTACGTTGCATAAAGATCCGCGGTCTATTCACGAGAATACAATAGGCTCACAGATTTATTCGTGGGTCTCTTTCTTCGCAGGATTTCATTTACGAATAATTTACATTAAACAGGGTATATTATTTTCTGTATACACGTACCCCGTCTTACGATTAATAAAGCCGGTAACAAATTTCGAATAAAACCAGAAGTTCAAGCGATTAATTCGGGTCACGAATCAATCGTACGTAAAAACATGTCTGTTCGGAATCCAGATGATTTTTAGGACTCGGTGACAGGCAATCGTGTTTGTAAAAATTACGATGGAGATGCAACTATTGTTTGTGCATGCGGTTGGTTTGTCCCACTGCGCGGTGGGCCACGGATATCTCGCCCCAACGATCTAAAAGTAGAATTCCGGCTAGGAGATCGTTCTCGGGCCTCGTGGGAATCGTTAGGAGATCGCGAGAAGTATCCACGCTCTCGGATGGGGGCGTCGGTTTAATTCAATTTACGCCGCTCGTGATCTTATTCCCTCCTGCGAATTGAAACTTGGACGGAGCACGGACGCCGAGCAGAACGCGCTCGGTTCCAATGCTTATCGCCCGGAATTTTCGAGGCCACGGTCCCACGACGCGCGCGTCCCCTAACCGTGTTCAAACTACCCCTTCCACTTCCCCCAAACTACCCCTTCCACTGTCCCCAAACGTGTATCCCCATCGCGTCATATCAATTTTCTGGATCCCAATCCTTGCAACAAAATCACGAGAAAGAAAATCGCGTGAAATGAAGATGTAAGCCGAGTAATGAAAATGTAATGTAAATAAAATCGGTTAACGTCATTTTTTAAGAGAATCATCGAGTTTTCACCCATGGTTCCCGTTGCAATTTGTACCCTCGTGATGAGTAGAATACGACGCGATACAAAACGAGTGTTTGACCTTTTGACCTTGAAATTCGAGGTTGAAACCGAGGGTGTAGGATTGTAGGGTGTATAATTTCTATACGCCCTGTAAGATTGCGGTAAATTTGAAGAGAAGACACCGACGACTACCAGGAGGTACGAATAGGTTGGAAGTCGAACATACCTCTTTGGGATAGTCAATATTCGAGCAGGGAACGGTCGGCCGGGCATATTGAATTCCAAGCGGCCGTTATGGTCTTTAACGATGCGACGCACGAGCGCGTGGCCCAACCATTACAATATCTAATGCGGCCGAGGCCCGAAAACCGAATTAATTCCAGCCGGATATCGGCCAGCTTATGCCGGATATATTCCTCCGGTTCGTCGGAACGTGTGTGAGTGTGTGTGTGTGTGTCTGGGCGCCGGTTTACCGGAAGCCCGATCGCAGAGAACCGTTTCACGGAAGCCGTGTCTCGAAACGCGGCGCCTTTCGGAACGACGACGACGACGCCTTCACAATTACAAATGTCGCAGCGGAATTTCAAAGAGAATTCCTGCGAGCTGCAAGCTCCGAGCGCGCCGAATCCAGGCGGAACCACTGATCTATAGATCAAAATTGACTCTTAATCTCCGTAGATCGTCGACGATAATTATTCTGTATTTTTTGGAATTATTCGAAAATTTTATCTACACCAAGACAATTTCTTTTTGGTTTTTAATGTTGAACACAGTCGAAGACAATTCGTTGAACGAACTCGAAGAATCTGAAGTTGACGCTATTTTCAAATTTTGTCAAACAATGTAACACTAATTTATAGCGTGTTGTAAAAATGACAAGGGCATATTTTTTAATAGCGTCTATTTTAAAATTTTTTCAAACGATGTACTGCCAATATAACACTAATTTATAGCGTGTTATAAAAATGGCAAGGGCTCATTTGTTAATAGCGTCTTATAAAAGTCACAGGGGCACATTTGTTAATAGCGTCTTATAAAACTCACAGGGGCACATTTGTTAATAGCGTCTTATAAAAATCACAGGTATACCAGCTTTAATGTCCTTCCTAATGCAATCTGAACAACATACGAGCGAGAACAGTTCTGCTGAAAAGTTTTCGAAAGAACCACCTGTACGATTTCAGTCATTTTGGGACCATGAAGCGAGATGCTTCCAGTGTTAATCAACAGGGCGGTTATTTAATTTAATATGCGTTGACCATCGAACGAGCGACCGTAAAAATTACGACAAGGAAGAGAGAAAGGTGGACGTAAGGTGGTTTCGGTTTTAATTAAGAGGGTAGTTATTTAGTTTGATACGAATATGAAACCGTAGCTCGTAAAAATTCTAGAATATGAAATTTGCTCGAATGAAAACGGTGGAGTTCAGATTCATCCCTGCAGTATTTATACATGCATAATACCGTGATCCCTTTATTAAAACTTGTACTAAAATGTTTAACAAGGTTCAAACTTTAATAAAGCAATCTAGGTGTTAGTTAATTAACTGGGCCCACGAGCCACCCTGCAGAACGAAAATTTATTAAATTAATTCTTATTTCAAACAACCAGCAGTGTATAAAAATCTCTGGAACTTTGACGAATACAATTTTACTGAAAAATGTCAAAACAAAGATTAAACAAATATTCATTTATTCTCTTAACGATTTAACCGCTACGCTAGTGATCTAATACAATGTTCATAACAATACATTAAGCAAGTCAAACTTCTCCAATGAGATATAAGATGGGTACAAAGGTAGTTACTATACTAAATCTTGTCTTTTCGTGGTTGCTGGTCCAAGCGTCACGTTGATGAACATCCAAGCGAATCTTCTAACCATAACCTCTTCTTTTTTATGTCCGTTCCAGGAGCGCCAAGTCGTCACGTCCCCGGCACCGTCGAAAATGTAAGCTCGTCGAAGATGAGCAACGAAATGATGCTGAAGACCCTGCACGCCGGCAGCAACATTCCATTCGTCGACGAGGATGGTCTGCTACCGGCCGTTGACCAGCAGCGTGCTCGACCGAACGTCGCGCGGAGAGAGTTCGCGAGGGAGACGGTCTCCGCGAGCCTAAGCTCGCGATACGGTCAGAGTTTCACGACCTTCCGTTCGATAGCCCAACAGAGATCAAGCCAGGAAACGGATCCCTCCAGCCGAGGAGGAGTCTCGATCATGCAGAGGACGTCCACGTTCGCCCAATGCGGCCAAAAGGACGCCCAGCACCGCTACGCGAAGCAATCGCCAGGCAGCAAACGCGTCAAACCGGAGGTTCCCGAGGATGGACCGGAGAATCCTCTTCAGCGTTACGAGAACGCCGTGCTCAGGTACCAGAAGCCTAAATCTCGACCGAAGAGGCAACCGAGTCGCGATCGTCAGCAGCCCCAACAACAAAACTACTCTTCCAGCGACGAGAGCGTCGTTAGGAACAAGTCGAAGAGCATCAGCTCCATCGACACCCAATCCGTGAACAACATCCTGGACGAGTACGAGGATCTGGATTGCAGAAGGTCGTCGGACCTGAGCGACGTGGGCAGCATCAGCGTCTCCAACTTCGAGGCTGTGATGATGGACCAGCAGAAGAAGCAACAGCAAGACAAGCCTAAAGTCTTAGCCGCCAAGATGCAGCCTAAGTGTTCGCCGGTTCGGGACAAGCCTCAGCCGGTCCTGAAAGTGAACCAGCAGACTCAGGTGCGACAGCGTTCCCGAGAAAGACAGAAAGACTCGCCTAAACACGTCTCGCAGTCCTCGACGGAGGACAACCACCCCTCGCCGGTAACCCTAACCGTGGAGCCGAGCAGGAGCAAGGTCCCCGAAGTTCTGTTACGCAAGGGCGAGGTTCAGAAGAGGGTGGACGAGTGGCTGAGCCAGGCTCAGAGCCAGAACTTCCCCGCGACCAGAGAGAAGCCTCTAACAAGGTCGAACAGCAGCGCGGACCAGAAGACCCAGCGACGTTACAGGCAGGACTCTAGGTCGAGATCGATAGACGAAGGCAGAGACAAACTGAACGGTACGTCCTCGAGCTACGACGACCTAAGTCGAGCGGAAAAGAAGCCGGATCGCAAGGTGGACAAGGTGAACGTCGCCGTGAACACCAGCAGAGGCACCTACAAGGAGTACCTGGCTTTGAAGAGCAGGAACAAGGACTACGGTTTCAGCGCGTCCAGCAATCTGATCAGCAGGACCAGGGACAACAGTCCTTCGACCGGCTCGAGGATCCCTCAGAGAGGTCCTCTGAGCTCCAGTTTTCGGTCCAGAAGAGCCGAAGCTGGCAGCGAGGAGGGTCAGATGGAAAATGAGGTTCCGAGTCCGGCGGCGCAGGACAGGAGCTGTCGGGTCAGGTTGGCTCCGAAAAGCAGGAACGAGTCCGATTATGGGAGGATATGTCCGTCCGCGGCGTCGCCTTCGGTGATGCCGTCGGTGATCCCCTGCAGACGGTTGTCGTTCAAACGGTCGCCGAGCGGCGATCAAAGCAACGGCAACAGCAACAGCGGCAACGGCAGCCGACCGCTCGTTAAGGAAGAGACAGGCCCGAGGACAAGGGGTGGGGCGAAGGGCCCGGGCAACCTTGGTGACCAAGGCGAGCCGATCTCGCCAAATAAGGACGGAGAAAGTAGGCGGCCTGGTCCCGGTGATAAACCAGCCGATTCCGCCGCTGGTAAATCGATGGAAGCCTCGCGGAGCGCGAGGATCGTCGGAGAGCCGGTCACCAGAGAGAGGAGAGAGGGCAAACCGGAGCAGAACGCGGCGTACGGTGCCGTGGGAGCCAGAGTGAGGACCCTGCAAGGTCAACAGGAGCTACGGGTGTCCAGGTCGAGGAATCTTCAGGGCTCTTTGCCGCCCGAAGCGAGGAAACCTCCTGTGCTGCCCAGAAGAGACTCCGCCGCGCAGGACGGCAAGAGCGATCGAAGAACATCGCCGATCGGTTCGCCTCACTCCACCTTCAAGCCCAACACCGTCGTCTACAACGTCCAACAGGCTGCAGCTCTTCAGCAGCTCAATTGTTCGCCGCTTCAGCAAATTAATTGCGCGACTCTTCAACAACTGAACGAGCAGAACAAGTCGAGACCGGTGGACCCGAGGTCGCATTATTCCTCGCCGAATCACGTGGAGAAGATCTACGAGCGAAGTCTGCAGCCTCAGGTGATCCACGCGGACGATCTGGAGTCCCTGCTGAGACCCGGCTTGCAAGTGTCTGCGTACGGCGAGGAGGAGGAGGAGGAGCAGCAGCCGCAGCAGCCGAAGAAGCCTGTCAAAGAGGTTGAAATTGAAAAGGAGGAGGAGGAGGTGTACGAGAGGATCGCCGAGCCCAGGTACGAGCAGCTGGAGACCATCGAGGAGGACGATCAGAAGAGCGAGGCGTCGGTCTGCAGGTACCCCGAGGTCGGTTTGAGTCAGTGCTTGAAGATTCAAGGGCTGGCGAACGGGAGAGCCAAGGCCGCACGGAGGAGGGACTCTATGAGCCCTAGGAGAGAGCAATCGGACGTTGCCAGGACGTTCGTGACCTTCAAGCACAGCCAGGAGAGAACCGACCACCCGTTGGAGGACCAGGAAGAGTTGCCGGACACTTCGGAGTCGATTATGGTCCTCGAAGACGTCCCGTACGAATCGGAGACGCTCGACAGGAGTCAGTCTTGTCACACCAGAGAGAATAGCAATCTGTCGACGGCGACCATACCGCTGGACGAGCTGGAGAGTGAAAGGAAGTTCAAGGCCGAGGAGGCACGCGGTCGCCGTCTAAGCGCTGATCAAACGGAGGCGCGGTTCAATGCCGAGAAGTTGGACAAGGTCGAGGACGAGAGGACCGTCTCGAGGGAGATCGACGAGAGGATCGAAGTGGTGAACGAGATCCTGCTGAAGAATCTCCAGTTCAAGCAGGATCTGCCCGGCAAGGTTCCCGGCGAAGCTGACGGCGGTTCCTCGAGGATCGCGGAGCACGTTGGCCAACAGAAGCCGACGTTTCATAATGTGCTGTGCGACAATTACGAGATCGCCAGGCTCAAGGAGAACAAGGTGTACGTGACGAAGGAGGAAATGGAGCGGCAGAGGCTGATGGACTTGCTGAGGAAGGGGGACTTCGAGTCCGTGAAAACGGTGAGTGATTACTTCAGTTTTCCGCGCATGATTTCCAGCCAGACCAGTCGAGCGATCGCTGAACCATCGGAATCGCTGTGCCAACGCAGAAGGAAAATACCATGATGGAAGCCAAATTTGTTGGTTGATCGACGGAGTGTTTTAGTCCGGTTCCTTTCCAGGCGGAAACGCCATCGGGAGTCATTAAATTTTATGTGACACCGTCGCGGAGAACTCGACATAGTTCGGTCTCTTTTTGATCGCAGCTCGTGTTTGCTCTCGGCGTTGCCTTCGACTTGGCCGCGGAGTGTAGATCGATAGGATTCTGGAAATCGTAGCGTTTCGAGCAGGTTTTCTGTTAGGCAGAGAAAGGTGTGTCTTCTCGCACCTTCACAGCTTTCTCCCGGGTGGGAGAGGCCGGGAACGGAAACGACGATGTCCCCGCGGCAAAGAGCGGATCGGCGTTAATTGCGCGGTGCCGAGCGAATTATACATAGATAAGCTTTTATCGGATGCTGTATCTCAATTATACGCGGATACTCTAATTAGAACGCGGGACCATCGATGGAGATCGAAAATATACCTGTGTGTAGAGGCGGACGAAATTAATATCGCGCCGGAATGAGGTTGATAGTGGAAGATCAAATTAGGTTCGGGACTCGAAATCATGGTATTAATATAACGTTCTCGATGATCGATTTTAATTCCGGCTGTTCGATCCAGTTGGGCGCGTGTCGGGGATTATGGTTGGTTTTATCGCGCGCGATTCAAGGTTTCGACAATTTTATAGGTTCTCGATAATTCTGTGGCAATGGCCGGATTAAAGGTTCCAGTTAGGCGAAGAGTAAAAAGTTTTTCTTCTTTTCGATTTTCTGCGGCAGTTTGATCAACTTGAGAGCGCGTCGAGATCGTCATTTTTGTTATCGTGTTCGAACAGTTTCAAAGATTTGTAACAATTCGGTGTCAATGAGATTCTAGAATTTTTCGTTTAGCTTTATCATAGCGTTTGGATTAACTTCGCGGTGCAGTGTGTAATTTTATCGAATGTACTTCGAATTCGAACATTTTTAGCTCATGTTTTTGCACTTCCGACGGAGCTGTTTTTCGCTACGTGGCAGCTGTTAACAACCGTAACGAACGTGTTTCTTTTATATTGTTTATGGGAACGTGTTTTATCATAAGGTAATGACAGTTAATTGTTTCCATGCATTCGCTCGAGATACGTATCTCGCTGCAGAATTTTCCCAGAGAGCCGAGCTGAAATTCCGTATAAACGATTTTAAGTGCTGTAACATTTATGTTCCCCGCGCCATTACTGTTTTGCGTTGTTTCTCCCGTAGTTTATAGAGTATTATCGGCTTTGTTCTGCCTTTAACAATTTACGATTAAACTAATTCCAACTAATGCTGGCCGTATCAACCAATAACAAATTTTATTATCCAGCAAGTACTCGTACATTTTAATGACGCCGCGTCCAACACTGCGTCTATATTTATTAAAAAATTGAACAAGTTCCTTTCAACGAAATGCAACATTTATGGGACACCCTGCAGAGAAGAAGTGGAACCAAATGGTTGAATTATACATTAATCATTCAATTACATATATGTAATAAAAAATATATATAATAAATACAGTGACTTCTCGATATATGTCAACAACAGGGGTCTTGCCAGCATCTTGTATCGTGCAGGAGACATACCCGAGCCGCGTTCTGTTTACACTCTTCGGAGTGGGGACAATCCCGCGACGTAAATCATCCAGGTCTTGGCGACATATATAGAGAAGTCACTGTATATATATACTTGAACAATTAATGTATAATGCTCAGTTCCAGTTTCACTGTTAGGTTATCAGAGTTGATTCGGTACAAAGCGTAAACGAACTCGCAACTGTGTTCGATCAGAGGGAGGCGCGGTTTCACGCCAGGTCGGTGTCGATGAAATTTCCGGAAGTTGCAATCGGCGCGGCGCGGCTAGTTGCAACGCAAAACCGTCGGCAAAACGCCGGGAATCGGAGAAAAGAGGCGTGGATGGCGATTCGGCGTGCACGCGATCCAGATAGAGAGCAAATGGTCCGTGGCCCGACCCGGCCCGACCCGCTCCCGACTTGTAATTGGTATTGGAAGGACCACTGACTCGGCACGCAACTCGGAACACATCGCCGCCGATGCCAACGGCCAATGTAATTATTGGCTCGCTGTCGGCCGTATCGTTCCAAACGAAGCTTATCGCGGATCGAATTAAAACGGGACGGTTAACGCTGCCACGACTCGCCACACGTTATGAAACGCAGTGACATCCGAGCCGGGAAAATCTGCGAGGATTCGAGGGATCGATCGACGAAATACAGTCCTTTCTCGATATATGTCGCACACACTTGCCCGATAAAAGTCGAACTAGTATCCCCACCGCGGGGTAATACCCGTGAGTCGTGAAAATCCGTCGGCTACCTCGAATCCGCGAGGATTGCGACGAAATACAGGCAATTCTGGATATATGTCGCAAACACTTTCCCGATAAAAGTCGCAGTAGTATCCCCACCCCGGGGTACTATCAGTGAGCCGTGAAAATCCGTCGGCTACCTCGAATCTGGGAGGATTCGAGGGATCGATCGACGAAATACAGTCGTTTCTCGATATATGTCGCAAACACTTGCCCGATAAAAGTCGAACTAGTATCCCCACCGCGGAGTACTACCCGTGAACCGTAAAAGTCCGTCGGCTACCTCGAATCTGCGAGGATTTCGACGAAATACAGTCGATTCTCGATATATGTCGCAAACACTTGCCCGATAAAAGTCTGCTACTCGTGAGGGGCCTGGAAGATCGAGAAGCGTCTGACCGGGAACGACGTCCACTTGGATGAAAGAGTAATAGTCTCTCCTGAACGATATATGTCGCTGGCAGGACCCGTATTGACAAATATCGAAAACACACTGCACTATCACGCCTTTGCCGCTTGCGACTCAACATTTAACGAGTGTTTACAAAATTCCGGAGTGGAAAGGGTTAATGCTCGAAAGTTTCACATACCAGGTGTGGTCCAGTGTCGGATTAAGATTTTTAGGGGCCCCGAGCACTTAGGGTTTCGTGGGCCCCCTTAGGATTGCTTGAAAGCAATGGACAATTTCTTCCTCACATATGTCCAAATATATCTCCGAAATTTCCCATTTCTCTTGTAACGAAAATATCAATCTTGATCCGCAAGAGTAATAGTGAGAGCAACACCACCACCCTCTTCGGAGGTAGCACATATTTCCGTGGATCACGTGGATCTTTCTCAGCACCGTCCATCTTGTTTAAGGGGTCGGAAATGTCTGGGCTGCAAGGTTTGGAGGCGGACGAAAATTAATTTACGCTGTCCTTGAGACAGGGAAAAGGAAAAAGGGAAACGTCGGGGAAACCTCGTTAAGGGGTGAGTCTCTTCGTGTTCGTTTCTTCCCCCTTTTCTCTCTCTCTCTCTCTCTCTCTCTCTCTCTCTCTCTCTCTCTCTCTCTCTCTGTGTGTCTTTCTCTTCCTTTCTCTCTTTCTATTTCTCTCTCTCTCTCTCTCTCTCTCTCTCTCTCTGAGACTTTCGGACGTACCAGCACGCGTGCTACAATTTATTGCATCTTTCTTGCGCGTTAAAGCGTACTATGAACCGCGCATACCTAATGCTCGGTTCCCAGCCGGGCTGAATCATAAATCGTGCGGCTCTCTCCGTTCGTTCTTCAAGCAAAGTCCCCCTGCCTCTTCGGTATCTTGCCCCCCGTCTCTTCTCTTCGAGGTCGTGTCCGGAGATCGTGTGCGCCTTCAAGAGCAACCATGAGCAACGACGTTCGCGAATCTACTAACCTCGGAGACTATAATTCCCTGTTATTCTTGGTCTCTGGGTTACTCGACAATTCCACATCGAGATTTTTAGAAGAATGGTCTCAAGGTCGACTCTTTTCGCTATCCTCTGCTTGAGACCGCGTTTCCTCAGACTAGGGCTTTATACAGGGAATAAAAATTGCCGAAGTCAATTGCAGGTCACATAAAATAAAAGTGAGCGTGTTAATTCTCAACACTAGAACGACCGGAGCAGTCAAAATGACTGCTTCCTGATTTTTCTTTTACAATTACTGAAATGGTAAAAATGTTTTAATGACCTCTTCATTGAAGCACATGTTACAATAAAGGTTGTATGAAGTCTGAATGGGCACAGTCTTGTCACTGTTACAGAGCAATATACGTCAGTCGCATTTATTGCTCGGTCGTTCCAGTGTTAATTAAAATAGTAAGTAGTATATATTGTGAAACTGAGTAGCAAGTAATGAATAGTAAAATGGCGGTTTCAATGCTTGGAACGGACGAAGTTTTCATTGAAACGAATTTAATGACGGCGGTGTTTTAAGACGCCTTGAACGTCGCGGGCGCAACGTAACCGGCGAGAATGGACACATTAGCGGTGTTTAATTTTCGGTATTTAATTTTCGGTGTTTAATTTTCGGCGACTGTCGTTAGTGGAAACGCGAGATTGCCGCGCGAATAGCTCTATCGTTTTCACGACACGCGACCGGTGATTGGACGACAGCCAGTTCGTAGCCGCGCATAAAGATGCCATTCAACGGGGCAGACGTTAATGGGACGGATTAATAAGTGGTTTTTCGCGGCGTTGCTTCGTTAAGGAAGCGAACGCCGAGATTTTATACTGGGTGGCTCGGGAAACGTCTAGCCGAGAGGATTATGCTAATCGAAATCCTCGGTAACACGATGTTCGCTAATTTTTAGAATCCTCCTCAGTAAAGAACGGTAACGTTCAATATTAAACTGATTCAGTAGCGAAAATATTCGATATAGAAAAACTCTTTTATTTTTCACAATTCACACTGATTATTTTATAAACAAATTCCGAATTTTAAATGATCCAGTCACTTCTGGGCTCCTCTGCGTTTCTTTCGCTTGATATCGTTTCTTTCTAGGGGATGAAATTGGAAAAATCACCTCACAGTTAGGGATGAGTTACATATTGAATTTATTAGATTCTTATATTATTAAATCGCTTGTTGATCACTGGACACTTTCTTTCTTTTTTCAATTGATACTGAATTAAAATCAATTCGATTGATAATAATATTTAACTCGTTGTCAGTGTGTCCGTGACCACTTGATTTTCTAGTGATTATTGCTAACTTTAAAGAAAGTGGACAAAAATATTAAATTTGTATCTTAACGATTACAGAACCTATATTTTGCGATCGTCAGTAGATTTGTATCCCAGCGATCACAAAATATATTTTCACTTGTCCTCATCTTTCACGAATGTCTCGAATAGAGTTGTGCAATGCTTCAACGAGAGAGGATAGGTAGCATTAGATAAAAAGCAATCGTAGGATGGGGTAACGATATCCCCGTCAAGCAGGAATTACAAAAATGAAAACGAGCTGTTCGAACGCGCCGGATCGTAGGTGTAGATACGTTCTCGACGAAGGAATCGCGTTTTTCAGCCACGCCGTATATCCACGAGCTCAATTAGCTTCCAACGAGCCGTCATCCGCAGACGCTCGATGAAACGCCTTCGTATTCTCTTATTTCCCGGCGTTTCAAAGAACTGTTGGCCAGTCGGTGGCAGGTTTCCTTTACTCGTAATTTCGTCATTCGACTAGACGAAGTTCCTTCCATACTAATCGATTCTCCGAAACATTTTACGCTAAAGAAATCCATAAATCCAATGAAATCTGCTCGGCAATAATCAGGAGAGAAAATCGAACACTCTTGTGACAAAGATGCAAAGACTAAATGCAAGCTTGCGGAAATAAAAGAATTCAGAAATATTGTTATATCAGTACAAGAAAATTTATTGAAATTTCTATATGAAGCGGGGGTAATCCGAAATATTTTACGCTAAAGAAGTCCATAAATCTAATAAAATCTGCTCGGCAATAATCAGGAGAGAAAATCGAACACTCTTGTGACAATGACGCAAAGACTAAATGCAAGCTTGCGGAGATAAAAGAATTCAGAAATATTGTTATATCAGTACAAGAAAATTTATTGAAATTGCTATATGAAGCGGGGATAATCAGGAGTCCGTGGTGGGGTACACTTTCATTTATTGCGCCACAACAACTTAATTATATATAACCATGAATGAAACGTTACAAACTATATTAAGTGCATGTTCATCGGAACACGCGGTTCGCAGAAGAACGCGTTACAAGCGAGAGCGGCATACACAACAAAACACAACACAACAGAGCTGCGCACGCATAGGTGCGGCAACCACACGCAGACACAATACATAGAGGGAAGAGCAAACTCCTTCACTATATAAAGACAAATATTGACATACATTGTCTCTTTCTTAGAAGCGACTCGGAACATTTTTATTTTTAAATATCTACAGTCCAACTTGTCAAAAATAATTTTCAATTTCTTTCCGGTATTATCTCCGTAACTGTCGTGAAGGTCTCCGCCGTAACTGTCGAAATTTTGTCCCGAAGGGGGATCTCCCTCGGAGTCGAGCGAATGTTTTGTCACGCTTGTTTACAACGCGGATGAGCGAAGCCGAGGAGGGCGGGGAGGCGAATTTTGGAGAGGATAAAGGGGTGAAGGGGATTGGTTCCTCGGTAGGGTGGGCGCGAAAATTCCCCGAGGGACATAAACTGCGCCTCGTCATATTCGACCGCGGATTGCGTCGAGCATCTGCTCGTAAATTCCCGTGATCGAGGAGCACGCGCATGCAGGCCACCCCCGCTGCATCCCGTATGCGGCGACACGCGCCCGTGCCCCATGCATTTCTGCACGTACGCGCGCATATCGATGCGCGGCCACTGTCCGACGGCTATGCATATCTCTGCGACCGGACAACAACCGAGCGCGCACCCCTCCTTCGACGTATTGTGCACGCACAGAGGAAGATACACCACCCCCGCGACGAATTATTACTCGATTAATCCGCGGTGCATCTATGGTGCATGTACGGTGCAAGCGCCGCTACAGATTGCACCACGGTTCTGGGCGCCATTGCGCTCGCCGAATTCCGGCGCACACGACACCATTGTTGCAAGAGATAGGAGCACGTAGAAGCAAAGAAAATTTCTTTGGATTTTGAATTTTGATTGTTCGACTACTGGGCCAGCCAAGATTATTTGTTCCTGATTTCTTAACCACTTCGCGACCACCGACGAGTTATCTCGCGAACAAGTTTCGTTTATAGGTTGCTCGCGAGATAACGCGTCCGTGGCACAGTGTAAGCGACATTGCCTCGCGAGATAACTCGTCGGTGGTCGCGAAGTGGTTAATTTATATTTATTCAAATTGTTCCAGCTACAGACATGTGGTTTGTTAGACATTTTTTAATGCCGTAGTCGGGCATTTATTATCGTAGAAATCTCGCGAGGTTTGTGCAGATTTTACTTTTATTTCTATTAAATGTACCGGGTGGTGCATATTAGCAAATCATTATCTCCGCTATTTGTGAAAATTTAGGAAAATTCTGTTAACGAAAGTTTTTCGGCATAAAGAGGACTACAATATTGCAATATTTCAAGGAGATTTTAAGGTCACCTCCGATATTTAAAAGAGCATTCGCTTAATTTTGGGCCCGACCGCATATTTTGGAAAAAAGGCTAGAAACTTGGATAGAAAATTTCTAGTTATTCGAACGAAGTAATGTAAAATGGTAATTTTTATCGCTCCGCTAGCGTTTAACCCGTCGAGAGGAGGGGTAAATTTCTCCGGTAACAGTTTCGCGGAACGGCAGCTGGTAATTATGCGCGAAGCTGCGCCAAATAATAACGGCAATAACAATAATCGTTGGAAATTCATCATCGGGGCAAGCAAAAAGCTAATGAGATACGTCCGTAACACGAGAGAGAGAGAGAGGGGGGAGGAAGAGAGAGAGATGGAAATTGGAGCGAGCAGGAAAGCCCTGTTCGAAAAGCGTGTTCGCCGCGAGAAGCACGCGGATTAAAGTCGTCCGTCGTTAATCCCGTTTGAAAAATTGTTGGTGCATCGAGCGGAGCGGGGTTTGCGGTGGAAAAGCGTCGGAATAATTTCAGCGGATTGTAAAGTTTGGTTGCGGGCTACTTTCGGGCCGCAAAGCTCGACAAAGCTCGCCCCCGTCCGTGTTTACACACGTTCGAGCGCGCGCTCCGGCTGTTCGCGGACGTCGATATTTCGTAAATCGTGCATGCGCCCTTACGAATTCATGCGAACGGACACGCTCTCAGCCCCATCGAACGCGGCCTGGCCCACCTGCGATCCATTAGGTATTTCAACGATGAACGGCTAAGGGCTGCCGGACTTATGGCTGGCGATCTGCGTTTAGGCAGCTTTCGCGATCACACTCGGACCGCAATTCATAGCTCTGTGCTTCGTCTCGCTTTTTCTTGAACTTTTCGAAGTACCAATTTTTTCCTAACAATGTTTTTTTTTTGTGTTTTGAAAGGAAATTTAAAGTTCCGTTCATAATTTGGACCCGTGCTGTTCTCGACACGAGGTTTCGAGGCAAGCGAATATTTTTGCGGAATCGAGAATTTTTCGAGCCGCGAATACATGTGCAACGGTTACTGCACTCGGACGCGTCGATCTATGCACAGTCGATTGCATTTGGGACACGTGTTGCCCGCAGACAACGCCCTGTCCCGGCCACTGGTCGCCTCTCGATTAATCCTCCGGTGATTTCGACGCATCGCCGCATAAATTGTACTCGGCTCTGCTGTTGTGTATGCAGCTAATGCAGCTGCACACGCGCGCGTACCCGCTCGCGGACGGATCGATTCCGTGGATCGACGCGCGGAAATCCGCCGAAGACGTTGTCCGATCATTGTTCAACGCCGGTTGCAACGACGCCGACCGTTGTTAGGAGAACCGAGAAGAATTTCTGGAAGCTGGCTAATTTTATGCGAATATTGCCAACTTGCATCGCAAATCGGGACTGTACGAGGCAAGTGTACAAAATTGAAAAATTTTGTTCGCCTTGTAAATTTTCTCTGCGCTTATATGGTACTATTTTCTTCTTCATAAATTTTGACCGCGTCAGGTGAAAAATTATACAATCCCGACGCAAATTTTCTAAGCCAGTTGTCAAGAAATTAAATGAAAATATACAAGTCCAAAATAGAGTAAGAATATTCTTAAATTGCTCTTCACACAATTCGATCATGCACTTTTGTCAGGAATGCATAAAGCTTGCAGGCCTAGGTGTCATAGATTTGAGCATAGGTTGGAAGAGATTGAAATTTTTGTTTAAAGTTTGCTTAATTTGGAGTTAAACGAGTTCGTTCGACATTCTGAAAATAGTTTGACACTTGGCATTTTGCGTTGCTGCAGAGAGCGTTCAAATATCGCGAGACGTCTCGATCTCTCGAACCTCGAACGTCGAACGCCAACGGAGCGTGAAAGAATCCTTGTCCACAGGTGAAAGGAGGAGCAGGTGTGGAAAGTCGAGGAGGAGATAGACGGTGGCTCGAATGACAGTGTCGATTTGCTTATCTACTCGTGCAGATTAGGCGAAATTATTTATTAGACAGTTGGTGCGTCGTTTCTCTGTCAGTTGAACTGCTACTGTTCCTGTTCGGCGAGCTTTGTCGGCACTTTTTTTGCGGATTTAGTGTCGATTTGCATACGATTATCTTCGTACTCGATTGAAATATGTTCGAATTTTATTCATCCGTTCGTTTATTATACAGACTCCTGTTTGCGTGAACTGAGTCGACGGAAAGCAGGATTTTAAATGCAGTCTATTTTTGATAATATTATGGAACTTTCTAGAAAATCTCTTTACGACCACTTTATGCTGCATATTTTGAAGTATTTTTCTGTGAAGTTACATTAAAAACTATTAATATGTATGAAGACATTACTCGACGATGTGCAGGTTCTCTAAAAAGTGCAGATAGAATAAAAAATTAAGTGGAATGAAATGTACGGCTCCGAAATGAAAAATAAATTCCTGTAAAATGTAACACAGCAGCTTCGGTTAAACGTAGGATTTCCAAAAATTTTGATTTTTTACAAAATGTTTTCGCTTCGAATGATAAAATTACAGAAACAGCTCGTTTCTTCTCGAAAATGGTTTTCTGTTCAACTATTTATTCCGAATATGACAAAACATGAAAATTGTTAAATAAATTTATTTAGTTGTCTACTGACTGAAACAAGCTAAAAACTTTATCGATAGATGAAACAGGGTTTTGTATTTTTTATCAAAAGTTATCATTTAGTATTTCCATCTAGTGTTTCAAATATCAAATGAATAATTGTCGCCATTCAGCTACGCAACTATTGTTCCTGTTATGGCAAATATATACACAGAAAAGATCATGACAAAACGAGGTAGAACACACAGTAGCTTCAGATTTCATTGCAATTTCTATTGAAAGGCTTCCACTCTGTTGCAATTTTTTTTTTTTACGAACTGCCCAATAAATTGCAACGTTTATTAAAAGAAAACCATATACACCACACAAATTCTCATAAAAACAAAGCAATTTAATTAGTGAAACAGAAACTAGAAAATTAAAATGGATCAAGCTGGACCATTGATCTTGCTTCAATCTTTTTGCATTATTTGCTTCTGCATTATTTGCTTTTGCATTCTACAAATTCTAATAAAATTCAATTCATCCTAATACTCAAGAAATCCTCTGATTAAGACATATATGAAACATATATCGAGTAAAGAGAGTAACCCAAATTTTATTAGGATCTACAAGGTGGAATAAAATCAAAGAAGCAATTGCTACAACAAATCCCGTCTTTCATAATATACCTGAATAAACTGTTCTGATTTTATGCGACTTTTATGGACACTAATCTCGCAGTGAACGTGTTAAAACAAATCCTTCCTGGATTCGATTTTACTAGAACGTATTACAAAAATGGTAATCCGTGCAGAGATCCTTTACAAATCATCAACAACAATTACACCGACCGCGCTAACATGATTCCAGCATTAAATCGGCCGATTCGCGAAAAACCGGAAGCATTTAGCGTCCGCGGGAGCGAAAAATCCTGGTTGGCCCATTAAACGCGCGCGCCGCGGGATAATCCTTTTAAATATTTCGCGTTGCCGAAGTGCAGCCGGAGAAAATGAAAATTATTCGGCCGGATTCCCGGCGAAACGTTCTATCATCAAATTTATACCTTCCTCGGGAAATCCCTTTAATCTTCGGCGCAAACGCTCTCTCTCTCTCTCTTTCTCTCTTTTCCGTGTGCTTTTTCTCTCTTCTCGCTCTGCTCTCGCGGACGTTGCCGCGCGCTCACCTGAAAAATTGATCGTCCTTTTTTTCCACCCATCCTGTTTCTCGTCCCTACGCCGCCGGAGGAACCGTCTCGGAGATATAATGATTGCCGCTGTTAATCGTTAATAATGTCCTGGCAAATTTGAACGAGGCTCGCCGCTAAAACGAACACCGAAGAAATATCGTGACGCTGTTTCTCTCCGCGCGAAATCCTTTATGCGCGACCCTCCGCTTTTGTCCTCGCGCTTCCGCCCACGTGACGCCATAATTAAAATGTAACGAACGAGCCGAGCACCGCCACTCGACTATCAAAACAACGAATTAATTCCTCGACGAGCAATCGCCGATCCGACAATCGCGATCGAATATTCAACCGACAATGTATTTTGGCAATTTCCGAAGCGCTCTTGAACGCGTTTCCCCTCGGTTTGTAATTTTTACAAATTTTGTCCGCTCTTGTCGATTTCAAGCTTTCTCTTTAAAGCTTCACTGTTTGCGAGTCTCGGTAATGTTTTTCTGTCCCGTGGTTTCAGTGTGCGCAATTCGTGGGAATTATAATTTATTTATGAGTGGACCATGTACGCTGACTATAGGTGCATCATTGTCATTAATGTCACTTTTGCAAATGTTGTCGGATTTGATTAAAATTTTGCGTACACAATCTCGATACTTGTATGTTACAGTAGAAACGACATAAGTTTCAGAATTTAAATCRGACGTGCATATTTAATTTTTGCAATTTGGAGTTCCTTTATTGGGGCCCCAAAGATTCAGCTTCATAAAAATGTACGTTTTGTAACTCGTACGAATGTTCGATTCGCATAAAATTTTGCACACATAATCTCGATAGTTGTGTCCTATAGTACATGCAATATTACGTGCAGAATCGAAGTCTAACAAATTTTAATAGTATCTATTACCTACCGCGGCCCTTAAGTTCGATGCCAATGCATCCTTGCAAGAAATATATTTGCAACTASCACAAATGTGAACCGATTCACTTCAGATTTCGCATACACAATCTCGATACTTGTATGTTACAGTAGAAACGCCATAACTCTCAGAGTTTAAGTCAGACGTGCATATTTAATTTTTGCAATTTGGAGATTCTTTATTGGGGTCCCTAGATTCAGTCTTTTACAAGTGTATGTTTTGTAACTTGTACATAAGTTCGATTCGCATAAAATCTTGCACACATAATCTCGATAGTTGTGTCCTATAGTACATGAAATATTGCGTGCAGAATCGAAGTCCAATCAATTTTAATAGTATCCATTCCCGCGGTCCTTAAGTTCGATGCCAATGCATTCTTGCATCTTGCACAAATGCGACCCGATTCACTTCAGATTTCGCATACACAATCTCGACGCATCTTCCAGAAGAGATACCATTTCCGTCAGAATTCAAGTCTGACCGGACATGCTCGAACCACTGTCTCTGCACCCCCATAAAACAGCCTGGATCAATGGCACCGATGATCCACATAAATCCAAAAACCATCGAGCAATCGTCGATCTAAGGCTGGCACGCGGACAAGGGTTGCGAGTCGTCGAATTGTGCGCATCGTGACGCTTTACGACTTGCGATAAACCACGCGGAAACTGATACACACAGACCCGTATTTTCATGCTCGAGTCCTCCTCGGTGACACGGCGGATCGGCCAATTTATACAGCGTTCGCCAGCTATGCCGCGAGAGCTCGTAAGTCTTCGACCATGGAAATCGATACGCGTCGCAGACACGGGAGAGGATCGAGTGCATCACCGGCGGCTCGTTTTCACCGTGCAGTGTCTTAACGCGCTTCGTCGTGCAACGCGTGCAACGCGTGCACAACTCGCCACCGGCGATTACCGTCGCGTATCACCGCCCCCCCGGAAAAACCATGATGCCATATTAACATGTTAAGTGTCAGAAATCAGTCCCAGAGATTCTCACGAAGTCGGTGTAATTTAATTACTGAAACTAGAAATTTCGAATGTAGTACAGGGAATGCTGTCTTAACCCTTCTGGATTCTAAAGATCCTGATAGAATTCGGTTTATCTGGATATGTCACGATAAAAATGAATTTCTAAACCCAGTCAAAAATCGCTGTCAGTCATGTGTGTGACTGGCCTGGCAATTAACGTTCTGATACCGGCTCGCGTTTTCCAGACTCGCACAGGAGGCCGAGAATAAATTTCGTTTCATTAATTTTAATCTCATCGTGCTGGACAATCTTCCTTCGCTGTGCATTTCGCTCTTTCACCGTTTCTACTTTCACCGTTTTTATTCCTCCGCGCATTGCTATGGTTAAGACATGAAAGGAGAGCACATTTTTTAATCAGATTAATGGATCCCGTAATTGAAGCGTGTATCGTTTACACTGAGACAATTTTGCTGTTTACGTTTTGCGGAAATACCGGGGGGTCTTAGACATTAAATCGTTGAGACATAGAACTAAAATCAATTATTAAAAACTGAGTTCTGAAAATCGTCTATGAAAAATCGAATATTTCCGAGAGAGGCGTTGTGGGGCTATAGCTACGTCATCTCGCGAACAGCTCAGCTCAAGATCCTCATAATTAACTTACTGATACTTCTCTCAACAATTATCTTCAACAGCTCTATCCATCCTAATCCATTTTCGTCCGCCGAACAACCGAGGGTTCCGAAAGCGTTCCTTGAAACCGGAAGCAGCCTTTATCTATTCGCGATTCCACGCGGAAACTGGCAAAGGAGCCGAGATAGCACGCCGGAACGAAACCGAAGAGTATCGCAGGAGGATGAAGGAGTCGTTGCCAACGTCCCTGTCTCTTTCTCTCTCTCTCTCTCTCTCTTTCTCTCTCTCTCTCTTTCTCTCTTCAGGTTCACTCTTGCATTTTGCTCTGCCCGTTTTACTCTGCTCTCAGCCGGTCCTCTTCTGTTTCATATTCTTCTCTGCCTCCAGCTCCTCGATCTTCCACTTCCTTTGCCGCGTACCTGCGGTTTTCCGAGCTCTTTGCTGCCACAGCGACGGAGGAGGATAGAGGCAGGCCTCTTGGAACCAGTTCGACCTATAGCAACGTCTTTGCATCGAGAGCAAGGGAGGACCCGGGATCTGAAACATCTCATCCTCATCGGCAGACTCCATCGCGCTGCAACCGCAGCCTCGAAAAGTCTCGCGAAATTCCCGGCGACCACCGCGCCATCGCCTTTCGCTCGGACTTCCGGTCGGCATGCCAACTATCTCACAAAGGAGGCATACTTATTCGGGACGAATCGAACGCTTCTTGGTTGCTTCAAACCGTCACATTTTCTGTCTGATTGGACGATCGCAGTGCCCTGCTCTTCTCCAAAAATGGCCCTTGGCCACGAAAATGGCCCTGATGCCGCTCCTACAATTTTTGTCTGATCAATAATTTTTTGAGACGTCCTTGCGAATTTTTAGTAACCAAATGGCTGGACGGTAGGGCTTCAAGGTTTTTACAATCGCTTCAAAAAGACGCACGTTTAGCAATTTTTAATAACCAAACGACTGAATGTAATAGTCTAAAAGTTTTGCAGTATTCGGACACTGTTTTTGGGAATATGTACAAAAATTTTCAGCTTCGTAGGTTTACTTTTTAATGAACTGTCCTTTTGTAGAAGCTCTCGACTTCTGATTAAGTACAAGACAACGTGGACAATCGCTTCGAAAAGACGCACGTTTAGGAATTTTTAATAACCAAACGACTAAATGTAAGAGTATACAAGTTTTATAGTACTCAGACAGCGTTTTTGGGAATATGTACAAAAATGTTCAGCTTCGTAGGTTTACTTTTTAATAAGCTGTGCCTTTCTAGAAGCTCTCGACTTCTGATTAAGTGCAAGACAACGTGGACAATCGATTCGAAAAGACACACGTTTAGGAATTTTTAATAACCAAACGACTGAATGTAAGGGTGTAAAAATTTTACAGTATTCGGACACTGTTTTTAGGAATATGTACAAAAATGTTCAGCTTCGTAGGTTTACTTTTTAATAAGCTGTACTTTTCTAGAAGCACTCCACTTCTGATTATGTGCAAGACAACGTGGACAATCGCTTCGAAAAGACACACGTTTAGGAATTTTTAATAACCAAACGACTGAATGTAAGGGTGTAAAAATTTTACAGTATTCAGACAGCCTTTTTAGGAATATGTACAAAAATGTTCAGCTTCGTAGGTTCACTTTTTAATGAACTGTGTTCACTTTTCTAGAAGCTCTCAGCTTGCGATTTCAGAAAGAATGCTCTGATATATTCTGTGAATTCAATGAAGGACGAAACAATTACGTTGGGTATTCACGCTGTAAATGTTCCTCGATGATGTTCGGTTCGCCGCGGAGTTTTTGAAGAGTTATAAAACCTCGTCTCCAGGAATCTCCGCAGCCGGGAACACGCACATGGAAACCGCGTGCTCGCAGTTCCGTATTTTCCCCGGGAATTCCGACCGCAATCACGCTCTCCCCATGTTATTTCAAATTTCAGACGTATTTTGAGACGCCGCGTCGGATCCGCGGCAAGTTCACTGCGTTCTTCTTCGCGAGATAAAATTACACCGGGAACGGTAATTCCACCGGGCGCGTGGAGATCGCATGTTGCAACTCCCCGGTAATCGATGAGAAGACGCGTAATCATTGACGCGATAGTTATCATCTTTATCAACACATTGACTGCCATGTCAATTATTTGTGCAGGTTTTAAAACGAATCTTTAGGTTGATATATTTATTGTACCAAACTTGATTAGGATCTGTAACACGCAAGAAAGTTGGAGTATTTCTCAGTATCATACATTTAATTTTTTTCAATTTTTATCTCATTAAACAACTTACTTTCATTTTATGAAAGGGGTTCTAGTTTGTTGATCAAAATGTCAACTGATTAGAGACGTCTTTGAAGAATGTGTACCCAAAGTGCGTCGCAAAAATTAACCGGTTAGCTGTTACTTGACGAGTATACTCGTCGTGACACAAAATATTGTCACGTCTTCATGACGAGTATACTCGTCGAAAACAGGTTAATCCTCGATTTTAGAGATACTAGAAAATTGCCGGTAAAGAGTATGGGGCAAGGAAATAAATGTGTATCTGCAATTTCGATTCTGCGTAAAAATCGGCGGTCCGAGGATTGGGAATTAGGGTGGTGAAGGCTCGAAGCTTGACCGCATAGCAAAACATTGTTCCACAGTGATTCCGTGGCTCTATTCGATCCCGTTCGAATCGGCGAATCAAATCCCCCGAGGCGTTTGCCCAGTTGCACCAACAAACGGCTCATAACGTGGACAGGCCACGTACCCGGTAGGCACGCGTGAAACAACCGAGAGAGAGAGAGAGAGACAGAGTCTGCCGGCCTGCCGTGGCTTTAGGTGCACCGTAAACACGGATGTTCGGAGCTAGGATCACGTTCTGGGAACAGGGAACCCGCTTAGATCTAGACCGGCCGGGATCCGTCTGGAAATCGCCTAAGTCGCTTGCAGAGGTCGTCGACACTCAGCCAAATGATAGAATGGAATTAAAATCACGCGACAGGACTTATTCGAAAATAATGATTCTGAAAAATGTAGTAAACGGTAGAAAAAATGATCTGTTATAATCAATATCAGTTGGATGGAATGGAATTAAAATCACACGACAGAAGTTATTCGAAAATAATGATTCTGAAAAATGTAGTAAATGAAACGGTAGAAAAAATGATCTGTTACCATCAATATCAGTTGGATCACGGTAGAATGAAGGCTGCTGGCGGTATTGACAACAATGTTGGAAGGAGGGATATTGTTGAGTGAACACAGTACAATGTTGTAACAAGGGCTTTGTTGTCGAATGAACAATACAATGTTAGAAAGAGGACATCGTTAGCGAAGGAACAATAGGATGTTGGAGAGAGGATGCTGTTATTGACGATATTACAATGTTGGCTTGTTAGACGCTCGAATAACTGCATTTTCTAACAAACACATTCCTCGCAAAAGGATACATTCTTATCGGGAAGCGTCAAAATTCGGATGCAACCCATTTCAATTAGTACACAGCGGATTTAATAAAAACGTGGTCGCCGAAAGCTTCGTATTAGCGTCACTCAAAATTCATGCGTTCCAAGATCGTCAAATTAAGCAGGCGAATTATCTTCTAATTCGGCTTTTAATTTAAAGAATCGTTCCAAATTCCAAAAACCAATCAAGGTTACTGTCTTCCGAATAAAACTGCGAAGAATTCGGTGTGCCAATGCGATAAAATGAAGTTTAAAAATTAAACCTAGGATCTACAATTGTAAATAGCGGAATGGAGCAAAATAGGGAGGGCCGTAGGGGATGAAATAGGAAAGAATTCGAAACGCGAAGTGTCAACAGGATAAAATACTATTGAAGAAGGTATAGACCAAGGATCTTCGTAGACAGTTGACGGAATAGAGTAGAATAGAACAGAGGGTGGGGTAAGGGGAGGGGGGAAGAAACGTAGAGGCGAAACCAAGCGAAGTAGAATCTAATATCGTCGCACCTCCTTCCGGATACCTTCTCCTCCCTTCTCGGGTTGAAGAGAGAGTAGCAAGGCTCCCCGAGGCCACATAATATCCTCCCGAGGATTGGACGCAGCCGGAGGAAGCTTCGACGCACCGGCGAAACCGAGAATTCTTGACAGAAACAAGGGGATGCCGGTCCAGGACCTGCCACGACGACTAAACAGTTTCCACTGTTGCGGGGAGGATACTCGGGGAATGGAGAACCGACGAATTGCTACCGGCCTGATGGATGACCCTACGTTTGCACAGGATTCTTTCCTCTCGCGTGGCTGTCGCTGCGCGCAAGCCTTCTTCGTGGCGGTGAACGTCTTCGTTTCGGTAGACGAAGGGTGACTGACGGGAGGGTGGTTCTGCCTGTCTTCGATTTTGAGGGGTGCAACATGTCTTTCGTAAACCGTGGCGTGTCTTCTTTTCGGAAAACTTTCTGCCTAGGTTTGAAATACACTAAAGTCTTGATCTAAGTACAATCCTCGGGTCCCTGCTGTGACATAGATCGTGCAGGGCTACTATTTTCTTGTCACCACGTAGACAACGCCGAACGCGGAAAAGGACAGTGTAAACACGGACACACGGCAGCATGTGTGTGCTCCCCAGTGGAGGGGATAGGCGAACTGACTAAGATCGTGCAGCTCCGTTCGCCTTACACGGAGACTTTACTGCAGAGATTAACGGTAGCCACGTATTGTGGTATTTGCATGCTCTATGTTTTTTTTTTAAATTGTTTCAGCTGTCAGTTTTTTATAATTGACGATGGTAGATCCATTTAGCGCGGATTTAATTTCAACGCACACTTAATAAGTCATTTAATTTCTCATATAGCGGGCGGGGTGTTTCCACAAAACGTAGAAATAGACAGCAAAATTTTCTTAATGTAAATTTTACACACTTTGATTCAAGGATCCATTAATCTGACTATCCTGATCGCAAAATTTCAACTTAGAAAAATACTAAACAGAGCAGTAATTATTGTAGGTTAATTTTATCAAATCCAAAGCTTGCGCTTGAAACAGAAATTGTTCCAGCCACCAAATCTCCGGATCGCCGCAACTCTAAAATTCTAAAAAAAAAAAAAGTAGAAAAGGGAGGAGGAAGGAAATAATTCCAACACTTTCACGCGTCCCAGGACGATAGCCCCATTACTTCCTAAAGCCGCTATCCCCCGTGGAAGCGGTGTTTATTTAGGCGAAGACCGATTCGGAGCACGTTTGTCCCGGGCTCGGTCGGATTTTCGGATCGGGTCCCGGCGGGGAAATCGAATTCCCCGGGGGTGGACACGTGGTTACGGCTTGTGGATAATCTCGATATACAGGTGGCCGAGATTATCGGGGGGTGGTTCGATGTCGCAAAACACGGGGTTTAAAGGGGGGGAGCGAGCGTGTATTTACCGCAAACGGGGCTGCCGCGTTGTTCCCGTTGCACAATACTCGAAACCGAAAGTAGCTGTACGTTTTTCCACGGGCGATTTCGAGCATTCGGAATCTCGACAGGAATTTTTCGAGTTACCCCGCACAATGGGACCGGGAAAAATCCACTTTCCGCCCAGCGATCCTGGACCCCGAAAATTGGCTTCGGACTCGCATGTACCGCGCCGATAAAAGACTCTGTCTTCCCTTGGCGAAACCGCCCGCGATTTTCATTCCACCCTCGTACCGTGCTTTCCAGCAACGTTTGCCGCGTGACTGACGCACTGTTTTTGGGTTTGCTCTTTCCTACGGAGAAATTGGAATTTTAATATTGCAGCTGGAGAAGTGGCTATTTAGACTGAGCATAGTTCCTCGAGATTTAATGCTGTTTCCTCTGGAAAATTGGAATCTCAATATTTGGGGGTGCAAA